>JAQGCC010003743.1:0-14637 GCA_034698905.1 Xestoiulus laeticollis
CTGGTGTGATGCAATTGGAGTGGTCATGAATGGACCACTGTTTTTCTCTCACTCCATTTGGAGCCACTCCAAATGGTCTGACTCCAATCGGTGTGACTGTGAATGGGGGGCTTTACAGTAGAAATAACATTATGCTGATGGAACTCTGAGTTTGCAGTTCTCCAAATTTTAGATGGTTGTTTGGATCCAAAAAGTTCAATTTTAAACTCATCTGAAAAAAGCACATTGCTCCAATATAAAAAATCAAAGTTTTTATACTTCTTAGCAATAGCCAGTCTTTTCTTTTTATTGACTTTGGATATGGCTTTATGGCTGGGTGATCTTCTATGGAAGCAAGCATCATTAAGCACCAACCTTATTGTGCTGGCACTGACTGGAGTTAAAGTAGTAATTGAAGAGTTTTTAACAACTTTTACAGCTGATGACAAAGGATTTTTTTCCCTTCACGAATAACTGCATGTTATCCAATGCGAGAGAAATTTGTTAGTCTTCCAGATCGAAGCAAATTTTCAATTTGTCCACTTTCTTTATATTTTTTAATGATTGATTTAACTGTTGTTACTGGTTTATTCACTATTTTCGCAATTTCAGCAAATTTTTTTTCTTCATTTCTTAACTTACTATCAAATTTCTTACTTCTTCACTGGTTTCTCTTATCTTCTTCATTTTGTAATATTTTGGACGTCAGCAGCTTTTTATTCTCTTCTGCTAATTAAATTTTGTAATACCAGTATCAAAAGTTGTATGTACTGTTGTAAATGTAACTGTTTTTTGAGAGATGAATGTACTTTTATGATGACTTTTGACTCATAAAAATTGATCAGTTTGTCTTAATTTGTTAATAATTATGTTCAATTAAATTATTTCGACCTCAAACTCTTACATGACGTTAAGAACACTTCAATAAAGAAATGGTGAAAAGATTTATAAGTTTTATAATGTATTTTTCATTTTATAGCTATAAACATCTGAAAATATGGGTTGGATGATGACTTTTGGTGCTCACAGTATGTACATATCACATAGGGCCCAGTTAGAATCTAAAATAAATATCAAAATTGCATGCAAGACTAATTAACTTAATTGGCTTTTACTTTGGTATTGACACGGCCATGTTAGTTTGACATTTAACTATAATCATGGAATCACATATTTTTTATTTTACTTACATAAACATCAATCTCGCAAAAAGAAATATATAAAAATGGTAGGCTACATTTTTACTTGATACTGTCATTTGAAAATCTAGTTTGTTCTCTTGAAATCTGATGGTATAGTGCCGTACACGGTCGAAATCGATCTTAATTAATTTTCGCTATATATTGGGCCTAAGCAGGCTAAGCTTATCTTGCTTTTATTAGGTCAAATTCTTGGTAATAAATATGGAAGCACAGAGCAGCCAGGTTCTTGTTTGGCCAACACGACACCATAGGTCTACATGCATGACCAATCCACGTACACTAGTTCCATGCAAATGGTCTGCAGGGTTTCATTCGGAATGCTGTTTTACAAGCATAATTCTCTCAGTTCAGTGAAGAAGGCAGGTTTACACATCCAATGCAACACTACTTTACATGTATCAGAAGCGTTTATTGCATCGAATAGCTGCAATCTGAAGCTATTGAACTTCTGTAAATTTGACCGAATTTTATTTGGTCTTGGACGTAAAAGATAAATTCGTGAACTGCCTTAATATAATTGTTCGGTAGAAGCCAGCTATGCTGTTTTACTAGCCAGCTATACTGTTTTACTAGCCATTAATTCAGTCCTGGATTCGAGTAATTATACAGAATATCCTACTATAGTTTTGTGTTAAAGAGGGCTGCATAAGGGGGCATTTCCCTATTAGGTCGATTTTCTTACAATTTCTTTGCAATTTTTCACAATAGTTTACAGGCAAAAGCTGGGATAGTTCCGCTAAGCAGCATACATGTAGTTTTATATCCAGATTTTTGTTTGCATATTAAATGACCGCTCTCTGTATGCTTTTTTTCGTTTAAAGAACTTCCCCAGATGAATTCTTAAGTCGAATTGAAGCATTTGAAAGAAAATTTTCAACAAGAAAGGAACCCTTGGCTGATGAACGTGGTTTCTCCAGTATGGCTTCATCTGGAAAAATTAAACCAGCATCAAAATTAAGTTTCACTAAAGAAAAAGTATGTACATACTTGGTTAACAAGTACTGAACTTGTTTATTTTTCATGTTGCACCAGATGGAAAGTTCTCTATGTTCTAAAGTTTTGGGAAAATTTTAAATATCTTATGAAAACTTTAAGAAGGGAAAGTTGTTATGACATTTTCGTGACCGGAACGGTGTAACATTATTTATCTCATGTTAATATTCTTAGAAATGATGCATGAGTACAATTTTAAATTGAACACGGTGACATATCCTACTACAGTACTTCCATGAATAAGTCATTAAAAGAAGAAATAATTTTTACTAAAAAAACTTAATAAGTACAATAAATAGCTTTTTATCCTTTCATTAGTGTTACACGTTTCGATAATTTAATTTCCATTGTAAAAAAAAATGCTGATTTACATGTTAAGTTTTGTGGGTTTCAAAAATGTCGAAATATAGTTTGCACAAATAGCAAAAAAACACTTCATCATGTTTATAAAGTTGAATGTAGACCTACATGTATAATTCTTTATAATGGCAGAGTAATCCATATGAATGTATTACATGTATGACTTATGTTTTCTTATTTAGAAGTTGGACAATATAATGAAGCTTGATCTTGTTAAAGACAAATCTACTGAAGAAATTACAAAGGTTAGTTTAAAGTCAATGCGTTTTTTAATTCTTTTTGAGTAACTAACTAAAATATATTAGGTAATTAAGCAAACAGTGTATTTTAACTAACCTTGAAAAATATGGGATATTAATGGCTTTCCAGGATGCTTAAATCCTTACTGCAAAAGACGCAGATAGCCACACAATGATTTCTAAAATTAGCTGCATTTTTTAAATAATAATCGAGTTAGCCAAAGGTTAGCATCACTTTCATTGAACTGAGATTAAGAACTATCTTTATTAACTATTAAAAACTGTTGATGTTGCAATATTTTTGAAAGGAGTTTATTAAATGCATTACTTTCTTTGGAATTCTGTACTTTGATTAATACAGTAATGGCAATCATTGCCCTTGCCACTTATTAAAAAGATTGCTATCGTTGAAGAAAATAAAATTTCATACACTGTGCTATCTTATGGGGATATTAGCCCAATGACATATTAGTCCTTGGTAAAAATTAAAAACTAATAAGATCTTGGCTTGCTTGATGAATTGTAAGAAATATCGATTTGTCACCATGCAAAGGAGAAATTTTGCAATTCAAGATGCATACTTTTTTGGCTTTTGGTGAACACGCGTGCGACATGAGGTTTTAACCACCATTTACATATCATGAATCATCAGATAACCCTTTGTCAATAAACTTTAGCAGACTGGATAACCTCTGTGATTAAAATTAAGTTCCCTCATGAAATAACAATTCATGAAATTCATCAAGGTTACCAAATCTCTGTTTTTTGGCAGGGGGAACTTGGATAAGAGAGGAGTGGGAATTGAATGAACATTGAAACTGGAAATTGATGGTCCAGTGAATGTTTTCACAGTAATTTTACAATTGAATTACAACAATTCTCTAACCCCTAAATGGATTTTTCTTAATAGGGTTATATTTACCAAACGAGAAAGTTAAAATTAGAACCCAATAAGCCCATTATGAGTTAGCATACATGTACATGTAGATTATCATTATGAAAAAGTCTTTCTGAAAATGTTCTGTAGGACAAATAAAGTGTTATTTTTTACTCAAAAAAGAAATATAAACTGTAAATCTGGTGAGGCTGTTGGATGAAACTACAAGTACAATTTGTAGGATCATTTCCGTCATTTTAAGCCAAATTCGTATACATGTACATGCAGTATCCATTGTTGCCATCGCTAAGGATAGGCCTACATTTTGTAATTTCTTGTAATTTTTATACTTATTTGTAGATGTGTTTTCAAAAATCACTTTATTATCGGATAATTTTGCGTTTCATATTTTATTTCTGCACAAAATGGAAATTCTCAAAACGTTCAAATTATCGCATTAATAATTAAGTGTTTTTGGTTCTTATTATCTCGATTCATTTTTAAAAATGAGGCTTGCTGTTAGAATAAATCTCATGATTACCCACCTCTTTCTTAAACGATGATATCATCCATGCATGCTGATTATTTTAAATGTGCGAATAAAATAAACGTGCTTCCTTTTAAAAAATGCTTCCTTTATAAAATCTATCATAGATTAAGATTAGGCCTAGTGACAAATTCCGTCTTCAATTACATTGCACTACATTCCATTTACAGCATATCGTTTAGTGCTTTATCATATAATAGAGAGATTGCGCACGCCTCCCTTAATGCCCCGTCAACTGATTTACCTTAACGAGAACGCATTGGAAAAACACACAGTGCTGTCAATGTGGTTAGCATTAAGGGAGGCGTGCGCAATCCCTCTATTGTGCATGTAATGTAATTTACCAAACCTGAATGGACTATTGATCATTATTACTTCTGGTTTCTGTGTTATGCTATCTGTTGGATTGATTTTGGTGAATATAAAAGACTCGAAACTATTCCCAAGATTTGCCATAATTATAAAATAAATGAAAAAAATAATATTTGTATAAATTTCTCTTGCACTACATACTAGTATACGTTATATATTTGACCTCTTGTATGTTCTGGGATTGTTACTTTTCAGATTTGGGGTGAATATCATCAAACTCAAGATAAAATTGCAGCTGTGATTCCGGTATGTCTGAGATAATAACTCTTATACATATAACACTGTACATGTACATGTACTGTATAGCCTTTTCCAAATTGCAAAATGCTATCATTTCCCATGTTTATCGTTTACAGGCAACAATTTATTCTACAATATTTGAAAACTCTCAGGAATTTCCAATGGTGAGTTGAAAAAGCAAGTTCAATTTCTTTAATTGCCAGATTGCCTGTCGACATTGGTTTCTAATAAATTTGATTCCTTTATAACAATATCAGTTTCTGTACCCGTTACCAAGGGAACAAGGATACGAGTTTTTCGTCGCTCAATTTAGCGGTCATGAATGTCATTTCACCAGTTTAATTAATTACCAGGTTAGTCGATTATATTAACAGTTCATTAAGCGTGCACTTTGTCTCATTCCCCCGATATTATATAACGATGAAATTTTCGTATGAGTAAGCTGAAGTTGGCAACTGTTTCATGGACAATGTTATTGAAAATGTTTAATCCTTTGAGATCTTATTGGCATTTTCAAATGCTAATGCTCTTAATAATTTGCAATCCTTCATTCCCTGAAAAAAATTTATTTGTAATATTCATTTGAAAATTTTAAGAAAATTTTATCATTCTTTTACCTTGATCTATCGAACTAATGAAATAGTATGCTATCCATGTATGCATTACATATTCAATAATTCACTAATGACTTGTTTCCCCCTCATATTTTTATAATCGAAATCATTGGTTGATATAATAATTGATTTGAAAGTTGCGTAATTTTTATGCTGGTTAAAAATAGGCTTCATTCTTTTGTAGCTATATTGTGGGGTAGAATTCTATTGATATGTAAAATACACGTATAATCTTTTTTGTGTATAGGCATACAAAGAAAATGCGCCTGAATCTTTGGCTATTGTTCACTACACCGAATTACAAGATGAAAAAGGTGAATACTTTCTTAATCTGCATTACATACATGTATGTTCTTCTTGTATAAAGAGGATGATAATGTTCCTCTTTACTTATTATCTCTTTTGTCTTCGATTAACATAGGAATTGTGCTCATGCGAGGCGAATACAATAAAGATATATTGGTAAGGCATGTTTTTCCATATTTCTAAAATTTCCTCTCTCAATTCCCTTGGGGAAACAAATTTTACCATGTTGATAAAAAGTGATGAAACTGTAGGAGTATTTCATCTTTAAAACACTGTTCAAATAATTAGATCATCTGCATTGATTTGAGAAATGTAGATTTGTAATTTATTTGAATTAACGTCGGTTTCTTTCAGAGTGGAAACGACGCTCGTTGTTTAGCCAATCAATTACAACTGTATTACGCCGCACCTTCTGATGGGCAGAAACGTAACCTTTTAATCACGTTTACTAAAGATCCCAACAATTTCAAACACACGGAACTTATTGATCAGTTGAATAATTTTAATTTATAGATTATGCAAGGGATGTATAAAATAGTCGTTTGATTTGATAAGTGAAAATACTCACTTGTAGTGGCATGAAATGTTTCTTTGGTTGTGTAAATAATAAACGAAAATATTGCCACAATTTTGAAATCATCCAGCTTTTTGTTTTTCCTACAAATATCACGGGATTATAAAAGTTATGAAATGTCTCTATATATCGTAAACTATATGCATCCAAATAAAAATTGATTAGAACAAAAGTTTTATTATGACGAGGGGTCTATTTAATCTCGTAATTGGAGGACACCCGGCTTCCCTGTATGGGGGCTGGGGCCAATTCGAAAATTCAAATGGGATCCCGGCCGTTTTTTCAATTTTTTTGGTTATTTGGTAAAAAAAAAAAGAATATTCAAAAATGACCAGACCATGAGTAGTTCACTCAGCATCGTCCCTGTTATGAACAAAAAATGCTCAGAACTTTTGAAATTATCATTTTGTTTTGTTGTTAAAAATGTTTCGAATGTTGGAGGGGGTTCCCATTTGAATTTTAGAAGTGCCCCCAAACAGGGGAGCTGGGGGAGTTCCCCATTTATGGGATCAAATAGACCCCTTGATAACATAAAACTTTCATTGTAATATTTTTTTTTATTTGGATGCATTGTTTACGATTTAAGGAACCGTTCCGAAACTTTAGAACGCTCTGTATACATTACATCGTTAGATAAGCTAGGACAAGAGGACAAAACAAATATTAGACATTTAATTTAAAAATGCTTGAGTAAATGGAAGTTCCTATTGTTTTGTGTGTATATATTAGGGCACATTTGTTTTACATTGGGACGAATTCTTTTGATTTATCAAAGTTTGTTTTCATGTTTGTGAAATATTTTGGGGCTGATTCGTAAACATCCACACAAAAAAATTGCAATAATTTTACCACAGCCCTTCTGGTCTATTTTGATCATGGAATAACAAGTTATCCTTGGCTAAATTAATTTAAATAAGCTAACGTCACATCCTGTGTTGTTTTATCCGTTTCAATCAATAATTTGGTTATGAAGCTGAATTTTCATCACTTCAGAACGACCAATAAATCGTATTATTCCCTAGTGTTTTAACCTTATCTTCATGCAGTCAATTAAATGATCTAGAAATGGCGTTATGTTTCGTTGTGGTGCGCGATTCGAATAAAAGAAATCTTATTAAACAATTCTAAGATCTGCCGAGACAATTCGAGCCTCATTTTGTCTGCCTGAAGTGGAACATGGTTGAAAAACACTGCTATCCTATATGCGATAAGTTCTTCTGAAAATGAAAGCCTGATTGATTAGGGATTTGTGAATACAATGCAGTTCTGCTTTATACCCTAATTAATTAATGTAGTGAAATAAATATAATAGAGCCATAAGTATATTATTCGATTAGATTTTACTTCTAGCGGTATTCCAGCTGGTTTTTTTTTCAGCTCGGAATACTAAGATATAGCGTAAATAAAATTGACGTTGCACATCATTAAAAATGTTCTTTATGAAATGCAATAATCAATTAATGTATCAAAACTGATAATTACAATTAGGGTAAAAACAGCGTAGAGCATGGAATAGCATGGGTCGTGGCATGGCTGATTTTGAAAAACAGCTAGCTGCAATTCTGGCATACTGCAACCATATACTGAAATCCCCGCCATCGAGAAACCAATCGAAACATTGCATATTAAGGCCATGCTCCATGCTAATCCATGCTCTACGCTATTTTTACCCTTTGACGTTATACCTGTGGCATATAGTGGAAATTTCCCTTGCAATATGAAAGAATTTCCTGAAAATAGCTTTCGTGGCCAACTGTTTGAAAACACTGCTTAGATAGCTCCAGAAAAACTCAACTGAAATCATATTCTTTCTTATCCAATTTTATCCTCCCTTTCACTAACGACAGTTAATTTGAAAGGTTGTTACGCTACTCGACCGTCCTTGACTACCATTAAATAAACCAGAGCAAATTCAAGGACCGAATTGGTTCCGAGGTTGATAACACCGCAAAACATCATCATAATTGATTTGATGGACTAGGAGGTAATACCAACGAAAAAGCCTTTGTTATAAGCCTCTGTCACTAAAGATTTTGAAGATCATCACATATCATCCTCTGTTCAAAAATTGTTCATACACATTCTGTCATGCATAGCTTTTAAAAGAAATGAGATTTATAACCAAAAAAACATTTTTTGACAATATGGATTTACTGAATGAATATACCTTGAAACCTTCAAAAAGAAATTGCTAATCTTGTAAGCTTGTTACAGATGTCTAAAGGCGACAGTCACGACAGCGTGTTATTGGAAAGATCTTTAGCTAGTAAAATGCCAGAAACTGAGACTGGTGCAGTACTGAGAAGTAACTGACTATATGTAAGACGTAATAATATGATAATATATTCGATGAAGAAATAAGAATGATCCCAATGAGATGCTTATTAAAACTGGTGCATTTTGCATTAATAAAACGTTGAGCTATTTCATCTTTAAATTAAGCTTATGCTAAATGAGTTGAAATAAATGGTAATTAAGTGCAACATATGATACGGACCTCATAACCAAGCTGTAATAACTGATTCCAAACAATTAAAAACATAGTTTTGTCAAAAAGATTTATTTCATAAATATAAAAATATTCTAGGCATTTTAAAATCTCATAACCCCTTTTTAATTCGATTAAATAAATTTACCCCCTTTGTTTTCTCCATCACCAAACGTTGCAGGTACATCAGTTGCGCCACAAATCCATGAAATAGCAAATATGTGCAAGAAATGAAGATGAATTCCTCTAGTTAATCCGTTGAAAATGTTAGCAAATGATTGTGTCGATTCCACTAAGACTCAATGAATTATTTACAGCCGCATGCTTCCACCATCATGTTCGGTAACGTGTTGTAAACCACTGTGGAATTATCGTCTTGCGTGTATATTATACTGATTGGTCCAGTCTTGGTCGGTGTACAGCAAGGCATTAGTTGATTCACCTTAGTTTTTGACATTGTTGATTTATTGCGTCTCAAATATTCCTGAATCAAAAATAATAAAAGTAGCATTAGCACAATCGCACGCAAACTATATAGGACAATTGCGATATGTTTACAATTGTTTTCCATCACCATGAAAAAATAAATCGAAAACATCTCAAGAGCAAAGAAGCACGAGCCTAGTTTGTGATCAAGGATTTTCAGTAAAATGGAACATTTGAACTGTAGTTGACTTCTTATGGCCAGAAAAATCAATGTTTGCTCATAGCGCTTCAATGACACTTCTCAGTGCTCTGTATGCTAAGGCATTTTTGGTGGTTTTAAAAAAAAAGCAAATCTCTCGAGTTAAGAGACGCTTGTTTTGAATAAAACATTTCGGTTTCATTCTGAGTAAAGTGGCTTGAATTTTTAAAGTGTCACGGTTCTTTTCAAATACAATTTCTTGACCTCTCTCTTTCTCCGATAGAAATTCAACATTCGAGATTTGTTTTCTGCATGGTGTCAAAGACCATTCATGAAATACTTTCGTTCTGAAATGTCGATTTTTGGTAAACAGTGAATTCTTGTTGCGGTATTATTAATTTTTTGAGAAATGTTAATAGAACCTGCTAAAAGTGACCACCCAAAAAATGTTCAAATTCGGTCACTGTATAGGGGCCGCTATACAAAGAATTCTTATTAAGGAAAACATACATGTATGCACTAAAATCAATCTATGAAAATTGGTCAGTATATGCAGAGATGATCACTTTTTTCCAGGTTTTAATGTATGTGAAACTTGACGTTTCATATACTACTCATAACCTGGATGTTTCTTTTAATTTATTTTTATAGAAATGTAATTTACGAACAATAATTTTTATTTTTAATCAAATAATCTCGCTTTTGTTAAACCTGAATTTTTTTACTATTATTATTTTCGTATTTGGGGGCATTTTTAAAGAAAAACAAGACCACTAATTAGGGATTTGAACTTCTGCAAGATTTCAGAAGTGAATCAATTGTATATAATAATTTTAAAATATTCAGTTCAATTCGCATTCAGTTGAATTGAAATGACACTCCGTAGGAGTACGTTTTTTGGAAATTAGGTTACATTGGATAATGTTGCCCCATTTTTGGTAAAAAAAGTGTAATATTTGCATGAAATAATATCAATTTTAACACGAAATCATTTCATTATAATGGGGTAATGGAATCCATTTCTGCCCCGATTTTTTTAATATTCTGTACCTGGATGACTGTCGCGTGATGACTAGCAGCACTGGTAATGTCCTCCATGCAGCTTCCTTTACAATAATTGGCATAGTATCCCTGTGGTGATATGACCCAGTCGCCCCATCCGATGTCAGTGAAATTCACGTAAAAAGATTCCTTGCAGCATAATGTCGTGTTGGGTTGACAGTCGATGCTCCTTTTACCTCTCCTCACCACCTCCGGGGTGGCGAAGTTGATTACAATAAAGGGTTTCTCTCCAGGGTCATTGGACACAGGATGGTCTTCCAGGTTCATAACACACGTTTTGCAACTGATACGTAAACCGTGAAGACTCGCATTGGACTTGCGCAACCACCGTCGCACTGCCACCGTCAAGTCAAATTTAATCCATCCGTCTGCAAATAACATCGAATAGATTCGTAAGCCATCTTGTACATCTCGTTCTAAATAATGCGTTTGTTTTCTCCCTGAATGCATAGTGCTGTTTGCAGCGATAACAGTTTTATTTTTAATGAAAATACAGTAGAAAAAATCCTGTGCCAGTTTCAAGCAGATTTCTCTCTTCGAAAGGTCTATGAAGTAATTTATCTAAATCAAAATGTAAGGCCTACTTACTTTTAATTGAGACATCTCTCATTGCTACGGTACTGTTCTGTTCCCTTAGACTGTAATCGGGACTTGGTAGTTCTGACACAACATAAGTTTGGTTGTAATTGTCTCTTTTATCTCTCAATTTATACACCCAGAGTTCAGCTGAAGAAACGTCTTTATTAAACACATTTTTGGCCAATTTGAAGTCAAAACAGGCGACTGGTTCACTGTGATGTTCGTTGCACATTGGATATTCGACTAGAAAAAAATGTTAAAGAGGAATATGAGATTAATCGATAATAATTCGTTCGAAATCAATTCTGCAATTTCAGAACTCTTTATACATGTATATAGTTATGCATCTATATATCGTATACACTATATAATAATATAGTGTACATGTACATTATGTCTTGCGCATTTTATTAAAATTTGGCGAAAACTTGAACAAATAATTGTGCATCTGATAAAAGCATGATTTTTGGAACAGGTATCTGCCCTAATATTTAAATCAGTTTTTGTACTTATTCAACATGTTATATAATCCAAAAATCAAGCGTTTATCACAAAATGAACGATTATTTGCTTATCTGCCATATACTAATTGGATAGGGGGTCCTTTGTAATTTTAAATGGGGACGTACCTAATTTTTTCGCAGATTATGAAATCTGTACTATGAGCATTAAGTTTTGTCAATTTTTTATATCTTCTTAGATAGCGCTGTAATCAATTAAACTGCATCTCGAGAAATTTGCATCATACGGGTATCCCCTTCATTACAACGATATCTAAGATGATGTAAAAAAAGTTTAGTCAAAACTTACTGCGTTTTTAGCGCAGACTCATAATCTGCAAACAAAATTGGGATCCCTATTTAAATTTTCATAAGGAGGCCAGTTCAAGCTATTCCAAAAAGCACGCTTTTATCAAAAAATACGCAATTTCTGCTATTTCTATGCGTTGTCTTTCCCTCTAATATGTAGAATGTTTTATGGTATAACAACATGATATGTTAAATGTTTTGATATAACTGCAGATCAATTAAGTCACTGACTGATGCATTTCATTACTATGACTTTTTGATCAATTCTATCAATATATGACTAGAAATCTCTTGCCAAATGAAGAAAGAATTCAACACTGTTGAAATCTTTAACTTCAAAACGTGGGAAAAGAATGATCGATTCTTATTGGACAAATTTTTTCGTTTTACATTGTATCTATAAGGCTGTCAGTAACCTGCTGAAACATCGAAGCCATGCACATAGATGTGTATAGTGTATTTGTTATCATTGTGATTTCATTTTGAATTGTATAAAAATCTATAGTATTTCAATTGAACAGGGGATTCCATTAGCAAGAATTGATAAAATTTCGTTCGCTGTTAATCAAGTTTAACCTCGAGTGAACAAAATGCTGACATTAACAAATTTTCGATTTTCTTAAATTATGCTGAAACACGCGTCTTTTTCGTAAAACAATATAAGGTTGCATGCTAGCATTTCTCTATTGAGTTAGTTCAGATAGAGTGCAGCTGCATCAGGTAACAATTAACGTCGTGCTAACAGGATAAGATCTCAGGAGCGTTTCGCACGTGACTATAGTGAGCGAATGAAAATTATTTGGGCAAACATTAGGGCCACTGAAATGTGTTCAAGAAGTTTATCGATTTTACCTATTTCAATATGCTTATTTTTCTTTTATCATGGGGAATTTTCATTTTCCCATCCGATTCCTCTTTTCTAAGATTAATATTCCCCTCGAAGAATGCACTTATTCTGAGAGGAAAATGAGGGTACATGAAATTAATCAGCTTTGAACTTACATGATGAGCCCTTGTACGCATTTTGAATTACGAATGTGTGCCACGAACGCCATTTTGTTGGCCTTATGTGAAAATTAGGTCTAGGCCTATACTTTAATTGTCTCACAATTGTTTTTAATAAACATATGCGCTTATAGGGAAAACAGTTTCCGTTTGAGTCCAAAGAGAAAAGTTCAGGGTCTTATATCGGTTTTTTTCGAAAATTGCTGTGCGCATTTATCTTGAAATCGACCTCACTTATACCTTAACAATCGCCATTGAATTGACGATGGGTTTGATAAAAGCTGTTATAACATCATATAAAATAGCAAATGGAACACGCTGAACAATCCAATGTGGAATTGTATGAATTCTAAATATCGATCTATATTTTTAAATAGGATCCCCAGATGAGGTCAAAGAATGGCCGAGCAATGGTAATAGATACGGTTTGATTTCGATTATCGGGGACTTTGTATATTTCTTTTCTAAATGAAACTGTTTTCATTTAGACTGAATTAATTTTTAGATAACTAACTTAACAACTGGATGAAGAAGTTAAAAGAGGACACGCGCTTTGAAGTGACCGGTGCAAAGTATCACAGAATCCCATTTGCGCTCTGCATGCCATGGTACCAAGATTCAACAACTTTTATTACAAAGTGCAATAGATAGCCTACCGTATTGGACTTGAAACAGAATGTTATTTTTTAACGCGTCTTATCATAGAAATGGTAATACAATCTTAGGCCCACATTAATAACGTTTCCGTAAAATGATTTTTGCATGTGTGCGTCTCATATTAAAGTCATTCCCATTAGTGCATGAGTCCATTATGAAGGCATTCCCTAACCATTGCTGCGTACTGTCATCTGCGGGGAATCCTAACGGATTTGGCAATACAGACTGATGGTTATAGCTTACAAATTGTTTACATATGAACTCGTGAAACATTTGTTTTGACTTTTTATGTTTAAATTCATTGGACACTATATGGTAGGCTATTACCAAAATACTAAAACGGATAAGCACGTGTTGTAAATTTAATATAAAAAATGAATTTCTACTAAAAAGTACTGTGGAAATCATAATTATAGAGTACGTATGTTGATTTAAAAAATGTTAACATCTAATTTTAGAAAACAATACAACTTAGTTCTATTAGTAAGCATAAATACAATTCTTTATAAATTCTGTATCCAAAAATAATACATTGGTTCAATGGGGTATAAAGTACGACATAATTATGATGTACTTTATGCCTTATGTACGTAAATTTCGGTTTACGTCACGAAACTTAATAACTTATACTGTAAATGCATGATCCTGATTATCCGGAAGAAAATACATGAAATTACCCAAACTGAGGTAAACAAGCTAATTTTTCTGCACGTACTATTTCAATAAGCTGTTTGATGGTGCGTAAATATAGAAACGACACTATATATGTTTGCATTATTACTTTTTAATTATATTTACATTTTTTCTATATTGTCGGTTTTTATCTTTTGCAAATCAATGTTCTATTTGCAACCTCCCTTGATACTCCTGATTGTACTTCATATGAAATGCAAATTTTCCACTCAGGTGATTCATCAGCTCATGAGACTGAATTTCTGCATTTTTAATTGGTTAATGACTAAACATTGGCTAAATATTGCAGTATTTCACTCATAGATGAGTCTTTTAGAAAAAAAAAGGTATAGAGACACAACCCAATAAGCACACGACTGTTGGAACAACGTCATTTTTGTGTCAGACTGTTAGAAAATGCGGACATTGACACCAAC
>JAQGCC010003744.1:0-14636 GCA_034698905.1 Xestoiulus laeticollis
TCAAACTGTGGTCAAAGTTTGACTACAGGTTACTTGACCACAGATTTTACCACCGTTGGTAAAACCGGCCATTAATGCCAAAGAGAAAGGATAGTTTTGTAAACAGTGACTTTTCAATTGTAGGTAGCGCTCGACATTCTTCAAACCATTGTGAGGGCGTCTGGTGCGCCACTCTCCAGAGCACTAGTTGAACAAGCCTTTCCAGCTGTAGTCCAGTGCGCGCTTCGTACAGACGATAATTCCACCATGCAAAATGGAGGAGAATGCCTTCGCTCATATGCCGCGGTCGATTTGCCGCAGGTGGCCCAGTGGCACGACGAGCAAGGACGCGGTGGGCTGTGGTATGTGGTGCAAGTAGCTGCTCGACTGCTAGATCCTCGGACGTCGGAATTTACGGCCTCGTTTGTTGGGCGACTAGTGTCCACGCTAGCCACTAAGGCTGGAACGCTGCTGGGGGATAACCTTGATCTGCTTCTAAAAGCTGTCCTGAGCAAAATGCAGCAAGCTGAATCCCTAGTCGTCATTCAGGTATTTTTCTCTATGCCAGTTAAGAGGGTTGCATACCAGAATAAGCCTTTTTTTCTAAATGATTTTTTTATTTAATTTTGGAAACTGATAGGAACAAATGGGTTGTACGAGGACCTAGCATAAATATTTTATTATTTGTTTAAATTTTTTGTTTACACATATGTATATTTCCATGAAATGGAATATACATATACATATTTTATTATTTGTTTAAATTTTTTGTTTACACATATGTATATTTCCATGAAATGGAATATACATATACATAAACAAAAAAATTAAACAAATAATAGAATATTTATGTTAGGTCCTCGTACAATCCATTTGTTCCTATCAGTTTACAAAATTAAATAAAAAAATAATTTAGAAAAAAAGGCTTATTATTAATGATGCAAAACTAGTTTCGATAAGTGGATTCAATTTTGAGTTTTGTTTCTCCCTCGCCCATCTTTTTTTAGAGCCTCGTGATGGTCTTTGCTCATCTGTTTAATAATCAGATGGAGGCAGTTCTCGAGTTTTTGTCCGGCGTTCCAGGACCAACTGGCAAGCCAGCGTTAGAATTTGTGCTGGTTGAATGGTGCTCCAAACAGCATTTATTCTACGGCTGTTATGAAAGAAAAATCAGGTAAAAATAAACTAGGGATTGACATGAAATTCTGCCGAACATAGTAGATACTCATTTGGTTTTCTCCTATATGCGTAGTACTTTAGCCCTGTGCAAGCTTTTGCAATATGGTATTACGTCCGATGATCCCAGATTAGGGAAAATAGAAATCAAAGGTGACCTTGTTGTCAAGCCGAGCGAAAGAGCAAAGACCCGGTCTCAGTCAAAAAACAGTAGGTTTATTTTTTATGCTATGGTTGTGTAGGCAATGATAAAATTTATCCTAATGCTAATGGACAAGGTCCGCGTTATGTGTAGCGCCCCTTATTATACCAAATTAAGATACCCTAATTATGATACAAAAATTAAACTTCAGGAAGCTTAAGATAATGGTACGAAATAATTTTTTGGATTTTTTTCAAAATTTTAAAATGGTAACTTTTTTAAATATTAATGAAAAACCCATCTTCTTTGCTTGATACTGCACCTTCTCTCCCCTACAAGTTTTCGAGTTTTATTTGCCACTACTTGGCGCTACCTACTTGCGCATGCGCTGTTTTGTAACGCGGACCTTGTCCATTGCTGTGAAAATAGCTCTAAACTTTTTGTAAAAGATTTGAAGGGGTGCCGTTGAACTGATCGAATAAGCACACATGTTATTGTCTGTTTTTTAGACCCCGATGAATGGACGGTGATTCCTCTGCTTGTTAAAATTTGCAAACTGATTATTAACGAATTGGCAAATGTTGTCGAGTTATCGATGCTAGCTGAAAAGGAAGACAAGGATGTACGTAACATTCCATTCATGCCTTTATGCACATTTGTATTTTTCTTCTTACGTTGTCCTTTTTAAGCAGGAAGACTGGGATGAAAGGAACGATGAAGATGATGACGAAGAGCTGGATCAAAACAGTTTAGTGGATGAAAGTTCTGCTTACGACTTAAACGTGGCTGCCTCAAATTTTACGTGTGCAAGTGATTATGCAGGTTGGGATCTTCTGCAACCATTTTCGGTCTTATAATTAAGTACTTGAATTTCAGTTAAAAAGTCCAATTTGGCCGTTTTTAGGTCTGTACGACGAGGGCGATATGGAGGACGAAGATGCAGATATGCTGGCTGATCCGTTGAACTCTGTTGATCTTCGCAACTACCTCGGACAGTTTTTTCAATCATTTGTGCAACAGCCATACTACGCTGCATTTGATAATTATTTCAGTCAGCAGGAGAAAGAGGTTCTTACGACGCTAGGAATCACCTCTTGATATAAGCTGGGAAAATCAACGAAAGGTCAGCAGTTTTTGCACTAATTTTTAGAAAAATCTAAATTGGTTTTAAAGTAAATGATCAAATGTATTGGGGGTTTTTTCATCCATTTCTGGAGAATGGAATAATCGTTTTCATATCATGGAAATCTGTTCCTATTATGATTCTGTGCTTATTTATGTTTCTTTTTTAACATTATTGTGTTTTGTCTTTTTTCACAATGTAAATAACTGATATCGTGTAACGAAAATAATGTTTTTCTTCTGTGCCAGCATTTAGATTGTTGGTTTTACTATGTGGCCTTTCAATGAATCTGCATCTGCGCTTCAGATGCCCCTTTACACAATGACGTATCAATATTAAAAATTCTAATTTTTGTACAATATTGTATTAAAAATTATGATATATATACAATGTTTCAGTTAACCATTTGAAATACAAAGCAGCTTACTAAGGTGGTCAAATGGCTTTGTATGAAGAAATATGCCAGACATACACATGCACATACTGATAAGGTTAACTTAATAAAAAAAATATTGTTACAAAATTGGATTTTCTCAATTTTAAACCTTACCTTATCATTATTATCAGCGATAATTTAATAAACAAATATTTAAAAATGGATTATAGGTTCTTTCGTTTTCTTTTCTGGTTGTCTGGTGGTCACCCATGCCACAAACGCGATTTTAAATTTGCTCAAGAGAAGTTAAAATACTAGTTTTTTTAAATATTGCTGATGATAATGATGAAAAATATGGTTAAAAGTAAAAGGAAAATTCAATTTGTAACAATTTTTTATTAAACTATCTTTATTAGTATGTGCATGAGTACTTCAGACCCATTTGTCAATTGACAATGTGACTATTTGCATTACATAGTCTGTAATGAAACCATCCTAAAGGAAGATTAGAATTCAATTCAATTTGAATTCAACTCAGTACCCTACAGCGGTAGTAACCCCACCAAGAATATACTTAAGGGCCTGTTGCACCAACTAAGTTAAAAATCAAAGGTTTACTAACCTCGGGTTAAAATATAATTCCAAGTTAACCTCCAGGCTAGCTGTATGTGTTGCACCAATTGATCCTTGATAAAATAATCCAGGGTTATGGACCCCATGTTTAACCATGCAGAAAACAAAATGGCCTCCATCTTTTCAAGAGTATTAACCTGTTAACCATTCTCTCCAGTTTTTCCCTAACCCTTGCTTGTGCAATGCAAAGTTGGGTTAACCTAGTGTTATACAGCATGTTAACCCTAGGTTATTCTTATCCTAGCTTGGTGCAACCGGCAATAAGAGGAAATGATCTCTCTACAATTTATCTGAGACCCACTCCTTATTAGAAACAAACAATGAAAATATGTTAAAGGTGAAGAGAAACATGTTTTTTTTTTTGCTACCCCATATAGTGTGACGTTCCACCGCACCAGGTAGCTTATGGTTAAGGTTATTCATGATTTTTGAAAATAAAATTGTGTTCCAGTAATTTAACAACTATCCAGGTGAATGACATAGGTGATAGTTGTTTGAATTCTTGGAATATCTAGTCTTAATAATTGTGCAAATATTTGCTGTTTTTCAAACATTGGGAAAATCACCAGTCAATAGATTGCTGAAACAATTTGTTGAATTTTGCTGAAACAAATGGACCATTTGAGGTATATATTTTTAAACGCGTCATGGATCCGGTGTAGATGTGCAAAGAAAAGAAACAACAAATATTCCACTATTCACTTTTTATCATTCGCCTTAACCCTTTAAAACATTTATTCTAAAGAATCAATATAAAACATTGTGGTTTTTGCTCTATAACATGGTGGACAGTGAAAAAGAAAAACAATTTCATTATGAAACAATGATCTTTTCGTTAATTGGAACGATAACAAGGATGTGTGACTGCTGTTGCGATTGGCAATTTATTCATATTAATGGTAAATGATGGATTTTTTTGCATAACAACGGGAAGGGGAGGAGCAGTAAGATGAAAATGATTGCTTGAAACAGGGTAAAACAGGAAGAATGGTGAAGATGAGCTTTAGAAGATCAACGAACAACAAATAACAGTTATAGTACTTATTCAAATAATACAAGTTTGAATTTGTACCCTTGAAATGAGTTCTAGCATTTGATCAGTGTTTACTTTGAATCCATTTTAAAAAATCTCATTTTGAACTTAAAATTCGGTACTACATTTCCTTTATTCCCCTAATGGTTCTTTTATCTGGAATGTAAAGGCACTTGAATTTTTACTCCCGTGTAGATGATTACAACACGACATTTAAATGTGAATGGACAAAACTAGATCAGAATTATCGCCAAAAATTACAACTTTATATTAAAAAGAATAGTTTTAAGGATATATACTGTTCCAACCATTTAACATGTACAGTGGTTACAGGCACTAATTATGTACATTTATTTATAGTTTATCTTTATTAAGTTATATAGATATAATAGTAGTACATGTACAGTATATATGGGGGAGATTATTGTACAACGGATAATGTCATATTTATTTTACATGTAATTATAACACGATTAAGGTAACTTTTATGGCAAAGTGGCAGTAGAAGTTGAATGCTTTCATCCTTAACTTCATTTGATTTGCGTAGAATAAGCTTGATTTGTTAACTTTTATTCCATCTGGGTCTTTTATTTTTGCTTAAAATTTAGTTACAGTTGGTTTCTGGCATTGTCATGGTGCTATAAACACATCCTCCTATAAGCATTCTATTTCAATGCAAAAAGTTTTATATACTCGAAATACCAATTTTAAAACAAACAAAATAATTGGGGTCAAAGTTGAAGAGTTTGGGGATTACCTTTCAATCTGGATTTTATTTTGAATGCACATGGAGACACTGATCAAATGCACAAATTAAAAAAATCTAATATCTTCAGTAATGTTCGTTGAGATGCCTAGTCATGCTTCACCATCCTGCTTGAAAGTAGAGTGAATGCCATAGTTATTTTAAAAAAAATTCAGGATGCACTTGATCAATGATCATCAGTCCTAATAAAATATATCCTCATTCGAAAATACCAACACCTGTTAAATTTGAGTGCTCTCAGTGAACACGGCTATAAAAACTATCTCCCACATACCCTATTATGAGAAAAACCTTTACAAAGTACACTATAAATAAAAAAGGCAGTTGCTTTTTTTTCTAACAGGCCATTGGTGAAGTGACCAATGGCAGGAAATTTCCCCAACAATGAATAAAAGGTGTTCACTGAAAAGTACATTAATGTTTGATGTGGCGAGTGTCAATGCAGTAGGTACACTGCCTTTGACCAATGATGCTAGGGCTCAACAGGTCCCCCCTCAATAAAGAACAAGGAATAACAAAAATGTCCAACTACCTACACGCACATGTACAAAAACGAAATAATCGTGTGCAGCTGAAGCACGTAGCTAATAAACCCCAGCTATTTCTTATAAAATATTCATAATGCAATTTAGCAAATGCCTTCAGTGATGGATCAAGAAATGGCAAAAGGGGAGGCGAGGGTAACAATATATAATCAAAGATTTTCAGAAAACCAAAAATTCATATTCCAACATTTCTCAAAAACCATCTTATAATTGCTCGAAGGACACTTTCTATTCACAACAAATCATACTGTACACGCTTTGAAACAGCACATATGGTTTCCATTCAGGTGCCCTGTTCACAAAAAGAGCATTAATTAAAAATCCTGTTTACGGGAACAGCTATTGGAAACTGAACTTTGCAACGTTCCCTAACTCGAGAACAAGATAAACATCTTTTAAAAAGTACACCTAACATTTGTATATAATATATTGAAATGGAAAATTTGTACTGTAACACTTCATAGGAAATAATTCTCCCTAACACAGACTTAACGTAGTAATTAAAGCCTATAACATTGGCAGGGAACTTGATCCACTTTTGATTTTCATGCCTTCTCCAACACTAATTTCAATCTACAATCTTCCTAGAGGCAGGTATTTGTGTGCTGCCAACAATCCCATCACTGAAGGCATCGAACGTATGCAAGTTTTAATAGTAATTAAGCATTTTTTTCTCAATGATCACACAACCATAAGTGAAGGTGTTCCCGTTAGTTGGAATATCACCGAAATGTAAAATTTGCCATGATGTTAATAAAAGGCCCAAAAAGGATTAACAAACAGGTACAAAATGATGTGCAAACAATGCATTAAGAAACAGTCAGAAATGAAATTTTGGAATCTACAAAAACATGTTTTCAGTTGAAAAACCCAATACTGCATCGAACATTCACAAATATGTCCCTTCTAGTCTTTACGTTCATTTCGATGAGGTATTCTTTTGAAATGCCAAATCCGAAAGAATAGGAAACTTAACAAAGCATCAATCTTTTCAACCAATATCGATGAACCTTTTTAGAAACTCCAAAAGTAAACGCGCATCCATATTTTTGTCATGTATATAAATAAGATATATGTATATTTATATATATATATATAATTTTTTTCGGTATTACCAAACCACGTATTACGTACACTTCACCTTCCATCGTCACACTTGCTTGTTCGTAAAACGGAACCAGATACGAGTAAAATGGAAATTTTGAATAGTTATAGTGAAAATTTGGGGAATATTATTTCCCTCTCTCAAGACTTCTCAACTTTGGATATTCATGATTAACCCAAGAATTTTCTCTAGCAGTTTATAAGTTTTGTTTTAAAAACCCCAGCATTCCTCCATCTATAGATTTCTTGGCAGTGTAAACATGAAAGTATTTTCTTTCAATTAATAGCGCATCATTGCTTAGGTAATGAAGACATGTTTCAAGTATAAATAAATGCATTTTTTCCATTGGTAATAGTAATGGCAGTGCTTCATCACAAATCTCAATCAAATCGCCTTTTAAATGAAATCCTTAACTTGTAAGTCAAAAATACGGTAATAACATCACGTGATTATATTAAATTTGCCGAGCACATTAGTTAGTTATATTTGCACTGCTAATTAGACAAATTATCAGTTTATCGTGCAATTGATGCAAGAAAACTCTTATATCTGCAAAAAGAAAAGTAAAAAATCCAAAAAGAAATAATAATCTGCAGAATCAGACAATTTCTAAGGAAGTTATCCAAAACAACTAGTTGATTGGCATATTTCGAATAAAACATTGTTACAAGATGGCAATTGTAATGTCAATAAAGGCCTGCAAAGCAAGCATTTTCAAACCATGGGAAGATTTTGCAAAACACTCTTCTGTATCAATTTCATAATATACTATAGATGCTCATTTGTTATGGACACGTGAAACTTACCATTTTTTTGAATTGCAATGTAAAACACCTTATATGTTTCAATTTTTTTTATTAATAACAATAATTTTTTTAATAATACAATTATTGATTATTCCAACCCTGTAATTCCCAACTAATATTCTAAATTATCTCATTTGAAAATTAAGCTCAACCCTGACCCTTTTCATTTTAGACAAGTAATTGCAAATTGTGGTTGGCTATCATGATTTCAGTTGTGATGATGAGTGCTGAATCAAGGTCAATTGTTTAAAAAAAGGCCAAACAGGTTAAAATGTCTTAACTCTAAATAAAATGTAAAGAAAATTTATAAATTCATTTTGGCTTGGATTAATCTTGGCATGAGTTTCCAAATACGGAAAAGAAACAGTCTTGAGAAATTTCAATATTAAAACAACATTTTTTTTGTGAGATAGAAGGTGAATATTTTTTTCCGTCAACAATTGCACCATAGCTGGAGTACTTTCTTAGGAACACACTCCACTTGAAATGTTGCCTGGGTGGTGGCGGTATTACTTTTTCCGGCAAAATTTTCCGTGCCGTTTTTTTTAGTTTTATACAAAAAAATCTTGCCGCGCATCAACTATAACAAATGGGGACAGCATCGGCGATAATCCCAAAGCCCAAATGAAAATATTTCACACATAGAATTTGTACAAATTGAGTAAAAAAACGAACGATAGAGAAAAATAACGTAATGAAAATTGGTGAAGCGATCTTGATGCCGGATGAGGTAGAAATGGGGTAATCTTAGCAAATGTGCAACAAATTAACAAAACTCTCAGGACGAATTATTTTTATTTAATTATTCCCTTTCAAAAGGCATACCACTTTGTTGTTTTTTTTGTTTTTTTATCACCACACCTTTCTTAATCCTGAGAAGCCTAACAACAACCATTTGCACATCATGGTTTCTTTTTTGTATGTAACAAACTTCTCCCCATTTTGCGAACCCACGGTTCGCTGCTGCGACTTGTTTGTTCAGACATCAGCGATGGTCATCAATCTTCGCTCCATGAAGAGATGGTCACATCTTCAAGAGCAGCCTCATGGATCGCTACCTTTCTGGCATTATTCTTGTCAGAACCTGAAGGGCAGCAAGGTGGAGTGAACTTCGACATGTCGTCATGGCCTTCATAATCTATAGATCAGGATGACTGTCTGGCTCTAAACGGGAGTCTAAAAATCTGCTCGAGCAACCAACTTATTTTCTAGGCACCTAATGAATGATGAAACTGGCGTCTTCTCAGTGTTGGAAGGTCGACAAAAACCAATACATGACGTATCCAGTACTAGCGTTCACCCTCCGCTTGCTCGTTGCAGGTTGAATTTCTTCCGCCAAGCGGCATGGCGTCACAGTAAAAAAAAATGAAGAGAGATCGCGGTTTTCAGTTGTCCATAGAGAAGAGTTCTTTGTGAAGAGCTGGGAAATCCAAATGAGGTGCCATGCGCTTGAATTTCGCCAATGCGGTCATGTGTTGATGGCTCAGTTCACGTAAACCACCCGATTTAGCCAGCAACAAATCCATAACTGTAATGTCCCCTTTGAAAGAAGATCCCTTGTGCGTCCGACTCAAGTCGCACCTCAGCGCCTTTAAAACAGCCTGATAAAGATGTTCGATCTCATGCGTTCCCTTTAATCCAGGTCGATCTGGTAAAAAAAAAAAAACGGCATGCCGTCGGTTAAGAGCTCCTAGTTGGAAGTGATGATCTAAAATCTCAGAAAAACTGATGTCTTACCTGGTGCTAAAAGGACCAGAGCAGAATACAGAGCCAATTCTGTCTCTGTCAGCTTCAGTTCGGCTATGCTCTTGGCAAAGTCGAAAACTTGGGAAACCAGTTTCGCTTCTTGGGCATCTGGAAGAGAGCAGGTGAAAAAAGACACAGTAACGTGCCTTATGAATAGATTCAAGCAAGCAGTTTAAAATCAACAATATGGAATGTGGATTGGGCCATCGGTGTTATTAGTTGAGCCAGCACACCATGGAGAAATACTGGCATCGATTAGTAAGAATAGGCAACTCACCTGCAGCTTTCCTCAATTCTTCCCCCATTTTATATCAAGATGAGAGAAACGGGGGGGAGAAAAAAAGTACAAGCAAATGGTACTGTTTTAATCATGAACACGTGACACTTAATAATAATTAGTGTAGACTCGTGTTGGGGAATGACATTAACGCTTTACTTCCCTATAACCCTGGTACCGACAATTTAAACCATGCTTCAGGTAACTATAAGGGTTCTAAAATTCATCAAATGCTTATTCTACTATGTAGGCATGCGCCAATTAGTTTGCTCCCTTTAATAGTGGAATAGTATAGAAAAATAATTCCTTTCAAACGTTAGCTATTTTGATTTCCTAAGAAATCCCGGCTCTGGCGGAGTACTTTGAACAATTGCAAATAAAAAGGTTCTAATCAGAAGAAACATAAGAGTAACACACACCTTCAGAGAAAAAAGCTTCCACGGGTAAAAACGTTTCTCCAAACAAGACACAATTTGTGGCTAGATCGTAATAACGACTCATCCTCAAAAGCGACAGTTCGAAGCTCCCTGAAAATGAAATCGTGTTATGGAAAACTCGTTCGAGCAAGTAATGTCACCAACAGCTTTGTGTGCAATACGCACCAGATTTCAGTAAGACAATTTGGTCGTCTTGGGGTAACTTCATGAAGCCAGGAACCATTTTGGCAAATTCGATTATTTGTTGAATTATTGTGGTAAGTTTTGCAGCGCAATCAAGCCAAAAAGTCTCGTGGGCCTAAAAAAAAGATTCGTGTTAAAAAGTAAGGTAAACATATATTCCTCTTCCGAGGATTTTGCCTGAATCTCTTACGACCCACAGTTAAGAATTCTGTTAAAAATTGTATTTGACCCAAGCAGTTTCCCACTCCCACCCTGTCTCTTTATTCTGTTATCACGACATTTTATGTAAATGATAATGTGGAATTTTTTATCCTCATTTCACCGACCATATTTTTGTAGTACATAATTTTGGCCATATCTTGCGGCTTCCTGAACAACTCCTGGATGTGCTCTGTCGAGATTAAGCACGTGCGCCCGTGTGCTTCAACAATCGTTTTAGCCAACAACTCAGAAATCTGAGATACATCTGGAAAACCATAAATTGTCATGATTGCATTCTAATCACCACATGCTAAACGGTTCTACGTGCATAGTGCAGTCAAATGGTGTTTTAACCATTATTACACTTAAATTCAATACAAATATTAAGGGGGAATTACTGAACTGCATGTTTTACTAGGGGGAAATTTTAAAACATACTTTTAAAAAAACTACTTGTTATAATACAAAAATAAAAATTGATAAAAATGCAGTATTTTTGTAGCTACTGCATGATCAAAATTTCATAATTTTCCCATTTATAGAAAATTTTTAAAAAATTAAAAACAAAAATACGCCACTAGGTGGCAGCAGGTACTCGCATGGTGTGTATTCCGAAAAAAAAAAATAATAAATAAGTAATTTATTTTTTAATTTTTTAAAAATTCCCTATAAATGGGAAAATTATGAAATTTTGGTCATGCAGTAGCTACAAATATACTGCATTTTTATCAATTTTTATTTGTGTATTATAACAATTAAGTAGTTTTTTAAAATTAGGTTTTAAAATTTTCCCATAGCAAAACATGTAGTTCAGATCACTCTTCATAATTTAATAAAGTTCATAAATTTCGCAAATGTTGCTTTGGAATCAGACGTCTTTATAGGGTGGATGGGTCGTGAAAAACAGACGTTGGCAGACTTAGGGGGGGAGGGGGCCAAAAAAAGTCAAAAAATCAAAGACGTCTTTAATGGATGCTCCCTAAACCTCAATTATCCAGATCCCAATTCATTTCCATAGAACGCAATACAAAACTTGTCGCTTATAATAATCAGAAGCACCACATATATGGATTAGCTTTTGCCTGTTGCAAGGTTTACAGTTCATTTTTTTTAATCTGGCGAAACCCTATATTAGTACAAAATTATATAAGGCCTTAAAAATGTGCCTACCATGAATATATAGTCAAAATTTTCATAGAAAACAAAAGAAATTCCAATAGTTATCATAATTCTATTCAAATTCATTGATTTGTATTGGATGGATCATTTGACAATAAATTAAACCAATTGTAAACAAAATCTTTCAATGATATCCTATTTCAAGCAATAGAAACCAATGAGCCAAATAACAACAAAAATTTTGACCACGAATGAAATTGTGTGTACATGTATATCGATAAGTGGCTTAATTGTCTCCAATGGTTACCAAAATTTTTTGTTTCATTAGTCGTTTTATGTATGTCTTTTCATGGATATTCAACAAATGAGAAACAGTTTATTACAAAGCTTGTTGTATATTGAACATAGCCTCTGACACATACTGTAACATCTTCAGAAATACAGTTGAATCCAAATAAGACGTTGTAATTGCGAAATTAAATTTAATAACTTGTTTTAAACATGACAAGTGCGAGAACGAATGTGTTCTGAAAGCAAAATGAGACAAAGAGTACATAGAAAGACACTCTGGTAGTGACGCCACCACTAGGGGGCATCACCTAACGAAAATGTTGCCACTAGATGGCGTTACAAAGCATACCTTACAGTCGCCCCCAGTTAATAGTGACAAAAACGAAAAAAGTAACGAAATTAACTATTAGTAAGGTATTAGTCGAACGAAACTAAATCATTAAAGCGAACTGGCGGCGGTGCAGCGAACTGCAGTTACGGTGAGGTCGATTAGCCACAGAAGATTGATGTCCACTGGAACAGGTAGGACTGTCGTCTATATCAGGTGGGATCGATGAAATGTCATCGGCATCAGAAGATTGAACAGCGTTGTCCACGGGAAGAGCATCCGTTTGTGGAGGTGGATCGGTAGAAACATCTGGTTGCAGAAGCGTGTCACCAGGGTCGTCGAGATTTGGGCGTCCAGTTTGTTCACGTAACGATTGAATGTGAACTACTTTGGTTTTAACGGGTTTCGTTGTGGGTGCCACACGGTAGCAAACGTTGCCGACATGGTTGACAATATGATACGGTCCTTTATACAGTGGTGTCAGTTTGTTGTTTGCGAGTATCTGTTGACAGAAAGGGTCGGCTTGTTGCACTAGTTGTAGATGTGAGTCTTGTGAAGTGACAATTGTAAGGCAAGTTGTATCCGGATAGCGAGACAGATGATCGTCAACTTGGTTACTTTTGCCAGGGCGATGGATTGCTGTGTAGTCGAAAGGCGAAAGGTCTGAAGCATAGCAAGCAAATTTGCGGTTGAGTTTGGCATTGTTGAGAACATAAGCGGATGTAAAGTTGTCGGTTATCAGTGTAAAGGCATGTACTACAAGATACAGATGAAACTTTACGGTTAAGGCCCAATAAACACCAGTCACTTCCAATTCGTTGGAGTGATAATGTTGCTCGGCATAGTGTAAACCATAACTTGCGTATTCGGTAATGCGACGTTCACCATCGTGAGTTTGGGACAAACGCGCCCCCAGTCCAGAATATGATGAATCAGTTTCAACGAACGTTGGTGCACATTGACGGAAAAATGCGAGAATCAGTGGTGAGGTTAGCGATTCTTTTAGTCAGGAAAAGACGTCTTGTTGAGCGGCATCAAGCGAAACAGGCTACGTAGAGCGTACAGAATTGACGGACTTGCATTGCTTGCGTAGCAGCAAGTTAAGCGGAGCAGCAATCTTGGCAAAACCATTGATGTGTTTCCTCATCGTGTTTGCGAATCCAAGAAAGCTTCGTACTTCATGTACGATGTGAAGCGTTTTGTAATTGTCGACAGCGGCAATGCGATTCGGATCGGGTGTTTCACCAAACTCGGTAAGAATGCGTCCTAGGATGCGGATCACGCGTTGGGCAAACTTACATTTGCTTAAAGATAACTTTAATCCACATTGTCAGGTTGCTTCAAAGAAGTTAAGCAAGGACATGAGATGTTCGTCGAAGTCGTTGTGACCTGCACCGAGATCATCATAGTATTTGGCGAGTTTCAAGGGGATGAGATGTGCATAAGCGATGTCGAGAGCACGAGCGAGTGTTGCAGGTGCGTTGGTTAGACCAAAGATCACACGAATAAATTCGATGTGTTGATCCTGCGTAATGGCTGCTGTCTTGTGAACATCATTCTCCTTGATGCGAATGTTAAGAAAGGCACGACCGATGTCTACGAGTCTTGTAACGTTTCCCAGCAAGTTGTTTGAATCATGTTGTCCATGTGGTCGATGGGAAATTGATCCTTGATAGTGACACGGTTGATTGTGCGAGCATAATCAATCAGTAAGCGACGTGGCGTTGATTCATGGAACGGCTGGTCAACAACGAAGCAAGGTGCTACGTAGGGCGAGTTGGAGCAAAGACATATTCCTTTTTCCATCCATTCATCGACTTGATTACG
The DNA here is from genome assembly GCA_034698905.1 of Xestoiulus laeticollis. Taxonomy (NCBI): domain Eukaryota; kingdom Metazoa; phylum Arthropoda; class Diplopoda; order Julida; family Julidae; genus Xestoiulus; species Xestoiulus laeticollis. Next base: position 14,094 of record JAQGCC010003744.1, read on the forward strand.
GATGAAAAGCCAATCGGGTTGAGTTACACGGTATGGTTTACAATTGATTAGCGTGTCGTTGGTGAGATTAATCTCCATCTTAAAATTCGGGAAGTCCAATTTCATCTTTGGCGTCCACGAAGATATCAGGAAACTCATCGATTAAGGCGTTGAGGTCGTGCGATTGATCAGTTAAGTCGACATCGGATGGTGTAGCATTGTCCGTTGATTGAGTCAAATCAGCGGTGCGAAATGGCGTTGAATCTGTGTGGAGCGGAATGTCAACAAAAGGCTGACAAGGTTCGGGGGCGCATATTCACAAAGCGGTGCGGAGCGGAAGCGTGATTGAACCATACATCCAATGGCGTTGTCTACAAGTTTTACGCAGGAAAATTCCTCGGTCACGGTAGGTGTCATAATGCACAACAGCACTATTCGGTTCGTGGATGATACGGGCTTGGACCTCGTACTGATAATCTCTACCAAGAAGCATTGCAACAGGCAAAGGATCGGCAATGGCGATGCGGGGCATAATATGGTCGATTCGTCCAAGTTGAATTCGGG
>JAQGCC010003745.1:0-14635 GCA_034698905.1 Xestoiulus laeticollis
TAAGAAGCTAAGCTGTTATAAGTTAGCTTGGTCTCCAGCAAGGTCATATGAGAGTAGTCATTACTTTATAGCTGTTTGGTATTAAAATCTTCGTTTTAATTAATCGAATCAAAATTAATTGATGAACTTTTGCCACTATCAAGTTAAGGAACAATAAAACAAAAATAGTTATCTCCAATTTTGATTATACACAACTGCTGCACAACTTTCCAATTGTGCACAATGTTGTAATCAAGACATTGAATTTTGAAATTTATCGTTATGAATGGTAAAAGCATCCCTTTAAAAAACTGATCATTTCAGTTGTAAGACTTACCAGATCAAACTGAACAATACCAATGTACCACCAATTGGAAAAAAATATATTCCAAAAATCTGTCTTAGCCCATTATTGCCCAGCACTGAGATCTAGAGAAATAAAAATATATATTCTGTTGATCTTGAGAAATAAGACCAATTTCTTCAAGAACAGTAAAGTAACATAGCATTTGGAATTTTCATAGAAAAAACGCTTATCTCCATTTTGATTTCAAGTTTTTCAAACTTCTCCTACTAATAGCTTTGCCTTTAAAGCTATTTCCAGGTTGGGATATTTCCTCTATAAATTCTGTGATGTGCCTTAATTTTTCCTCGAAATCCTCTTCAGATCCCACATCCCTCTTCTTCTTCCCGGCAATGACCAATGGCAGTCCGATGATGGTGGCTATAACAGCAGCAGGAATCAATGTATAACCAAAACTTAGAAATGAACCAGGTCTACTTGGCCTCTTGGTCACCGTTATTGTTGGGGCATCAGCAACCGGTTTTTTGGTGGTCCGCCTAAACGGTCTTCTGGTTGTGCTTCTCAAGGGTCTCAGCGCTGGTCTCCTGGTGGTGCTTGGTTTTTTGGATGTAGTTGTTGCAGAAGTTGTTGTAGTGGTTGCCCTTAGCGTGGTAGATGGCCTTGCGGTGGTGGTCGTTAGCCTTGTAGTAGTTGTCGTAGGTCTTGTAGTGGTTGTCGTTGGTCTAGCAGTGGTTGTTGTAATGGCTGCAGAAACTTCCTCATGATTATGTTCCACAAGTGGTGGTTGTGTGACCAAGGTATTTTCAGCTGGAAAATCAATGGGTTCCTCATCGTGAAAATGGGCAAACTCATCTGTTGAATCTGAAATGGACACGACTGTTTGAAATATGGTTTGCCGGACTATTGAGGAGCTCGCAGAAGTTGGCCTAATGAAAAAAGTGGCTTGAGACGATATCACGTTGTGCTGGTTGTTAGCATGGTCCATCTCAACAGGCTGGTCAGCATCGAAGGAGGGAACGGTGACCTTCAATGGAATATTCGCTGGAGTACTGCTAGTTTGGAATGGCCTTCCATTAGCTGTTTTCGAAGGTTCACTACTGGAAGACACCAAATCGTCAAAATGAAATTGGGAAGAAACAAACTGTAGAGAAGGTTTTCGAGTCGGTGGCCTCAGAGTTGGGATTCTCTCCTTGATTTTCAATATGTTGGAACCGATGGTCGCCTCGATATGACCTGTGTGTGGTTCTTCAGGTAGAATTGACGAGCCAGTCGATGGCAGTCTGGAATTGATGGCTTCAGATGAATCATTGTCAAAAAGGTCCAGTACAATGGGCCTGGCTTCACCAAATGCCAAAACGGTTGGTCTTTTTGAAGTTGAAGTTGTTGGTGTAGTAGTTGTACTTGTAGTTCGCCTAGGTGTGCTTCTAGTACTCGATGGCCTCTTCCATGGCCTTCTCGTATTAAAGATGGGGGTGACGATTGCAGGTTTGGTCTGTGAGAAAGACGGTCGATCTGTGCTCGGACGAGTATTAAAAGTGACCACTTCCGGTTTATCAAAATGAGAAAATTCTGGATTTTGACCTTGTGCCCCGTCGTTGTCCGCGCCTTGAGTCGTTGTTCTATCTTCCTCCTGGTGCAAAATTGCTTGGATGACAGATAGGTCGAATTGTTCTGAAGATGGATTTGTTATGGGGATGGCCAAGGGTGGAATCATAGAAGACACATCACTGGAAGGATGTGAAATAAAAGTGGCTGAACTCGGTAGAATCTGAATCTTAGTGATGCTTTTAGAAGATGTCCGAAGGTCAACGGAAGGAGTCAAGTAAAATTTGTGTAGTGATTGTAACAGTTGCGAGGAACCTTCAAATTCTGTGACATCGTTGTCTGATTCTACAGACGGTGGTACTGTTTCTGAGATGGTCGGTTGCAATATATTCTGAAGAAGATTTTGAGAATTCAATGGCCTGATAATATTCATCAAACCCTCGATAATTTTATCAACTGTTGCAGCAGAGTTGTTGGGTTGCACTGTTGATAAATGGTTGACATTTATCAAATTTGTGAATTGATCAGCCTCTGTGGTCATTGAACTTGTGGAAGTGGACAATTGAGTTGGTGTGGGTTGGATAAAGCTTGAAAATACTGGAGTGTTCTTGATGATAGAAGATCTCAGAAGATCCGCACTGTACAAAATGGATTGCATCTGAGGCAACAGTATACCAGATGATACTTCCGGTTGAAGTTGGGTCACCATGCTGGAAATGGGTTCTTTCAATGGAGTACGCAAATTGTCTGCAATGACATTAGGAATTGACATGGAAGACAAAACAGCATCAAAAAAAGAAGAAGCAATTGCAGCGTCACTGGCTTTCATAGACAGTGCTGAAGAAGGTGCTAAAATTGGTTTTGGAGATGGTGTAATACGAAGGGCAGATGGTCGAAATGTTTTAGTCAAACTAGGATGGAGTTTTGTACTTTGAAATTCATCGTATTGGTCAGCAGAAGTGCCTTGGGGAAGAAGGGCAGATGCTATTACATCAAATGGTAAGTTGGACACTTCTGGAAGTTCTGGGGTTCTGGAAGAAAGTGCAGGTGTATTCAACAATGTTTTAAGCAAACTGGAATGAAGGCCAGGTACAGAGCTTGAGATTTTTGATGAGTGATGGAGTTTGGTGCTTTGCAGGACATTAAGTTCATTAATATCTGTACCTTTCATAAGTAGGGCAGAAGCCACTAATTCAAATGGTAGGTTGGAAAATTCAGGTAATTCTGGTGTTACAGAAACTGGTGATAATTTCTGTTCTGTCTTGACTGTGCTGGAGAAGATATTTTGTAGGGTGCTTGAGGGTATGATCACTTGATTGACCTTGGTGCTGGATCGGTCATCTTGCTGAAGGTTAGGATGATTTGATGCAACATCATTCAAGAGAAGTGCAGATGCGATTGTCTGTAATGATAAATTAGACTCTTCCGGTAGATCAGGAGTTTTTGAATCTTGTGCAGAATATTTGATGGATTGGAGATCAGGACTTGAAGATTTCTGGAACTGATAACTTGAGCTGATACTCTTATCAAGGAACGTTGTTGAAGATTTATCAAATTCTTGTGACACAGAGGTTTTTGATATCAGAACAGCTTTAGAGTGAACCTCCAAATCGTCATTGTTTGATACAACAATGCTTGATGGAGATTCTGTCACGCTGGACACAGCATCCAAAGAGGATGCTACTTCCGGTAACACGCTACTATCTAGTCTGTAATTTAAATCACTTAACATTGATTCTGCAAATTGAACAACCAGAGGCTGCAAGATGTCACTTGGCCTTGTAGCATAAGATGATGAACCTTCTTGGTAATAGCTGGATCTTGTTGGCGCCAGATAAACCTCCTTCAACAACGAACTAAGATGACTTTCATCGATATCGTCCATTACATAACGATTTGAGAACAGTACAGATGATTGCATATCCAAGATGGAGCTGGAAGGTTCGATTTGTTGCAAATTGGTTGAATCCAATACAGAGTTGGCTGGTTCTTGAAAACTGGATGAAACAGCTTCATTTTCGCCAAACTTTGATGCAAGAGGTGCAGCATTGGTTCTCAGGAATGTAACTGCTGTCACCAAAAACAACGAGATGTATTTTCGCCTCATGACGATACTTGTAAACCTTTAATTAAAATTGAAATAACAGAAAATATTAGATCCATTAATGTCAAATTTCACTTTGCACATAAAACTACTTCAGAGTAGGACAAATTGCAAAGATTGAAATAGGGATTGTACATGAAATACTCAAACTGTTATAAAAAAGTGTAACTACACTGCAGTGAAGCGACTTAATAATTATGTAATCTTCACTGCAGTGCACCACTGTAGTGCAGCGTAGCTATCATTTGGAATTTATCTCTGTTCTTAAAAAAACATTGTAGCAACTTTAAATAATTTCCAACGAAAACTAAAAGAGTTTATTTTATACAAATAGAACATTCATTTCCATTTCCTAATTTGACATTTTGTCCTAATTGTTGCAGTTAAAAAGTTATAATTTCAGTTCCGTGAAAAAATGGTCTAAGGTAAAATATAATATTAATAACATCAGCGGATTGGACACACATGATTTCTTATTTAACAACATTCACAGTATTTTCATAACTATAAGATTTTAAAAAAAAGTGGGGAGGCACCGACTTTTGGACCACCCTGTATATGATAATATTTTGGAAATTTGAAAGGGTAAAATATAATATTAATAACATCAGTGGATAGAACACACATGATTTCCTATTTAACAGCATTAACAGAATTTTCATAACTAAGATTTAAAAAAAAAGTGGGGCGGCACCGACTTTTGGACCACCTTGTATCTGATCATTATTTGCCATTTGAAATATTAAAATATAATATTAATAACATAAGTGGTTAGAACACACATGATTTCTTATTTAACAACATTAATAGAATTTTCATAACTAAGATTTAAGGGGGGGAAATAGGGTGGCAATGACTTTTGGCCCACCCTGTATATGATCATATTATTACATTTGAAACGGTACAACATAATTATTGGATAGAACACACATGATTTCCTATTTAACAACATTAACAGAATTTTCATAACTAAGTTTTAAGGGGAAAAATGGGGTGGCCATGACTTTTGGACCACCTTGTATCTGATCATATTTTGCAATTTGGAATATTAAAATATAATATTATTAACATAAGTGGATATAACACACATGATTTCTTATTTAACAACATTAACAAAATTTTCATAACTAAGATTTAAGGGGGGGAATTGGGGTGGCAATGACTTTTGGCCCACCCTGTATATGATCATATTATTACATTTGAAACGGTACAATATAATTATTGGATAAAACACACATGATTTCCTATTTAACAACATTAACAGAATTTTCATAACTAAGATTTAAGGGAAAAAATGGGGTGGCCATGACTTTTGGACCACCCTGTATATGAACATATTAAGGCATTTGAAATTATCATTTACCATGCATTATTAATTTCCTTGTTTTCCTCGAAATGGCATCAATATTCTATAAGAAATTTTCAAATGGCGTTCATACCTTCAGTTTTTTGTCCAAATTTTTCGTTAGTTGAATTGAAATTTTACCATTTAACTCATGTTATTACCATTGGTGCACATTTAAAGATGAATACAAAGAGACAAGGTTTAGGGAAAAAAATATGAAAAACAGAAAACCTTCATTGATTTACAGAAGAATAGGAAGTGGACTTTCCCTTACTGTCTTCAAAACGAATTGTAAAGGAGGGAAAAGCACAAAAAACCGAAGTTTAAAATTGAAAACTTTTGAGTTTCCTTTAGTATTTTTAAAATGATGTCATGGTGTATTAAAGTTCTTCTTTTCGTATGCATGGTTGGATAAAAAGATAAAAAAGGGAATGAAAATGAAAGCCAGGATACGGAAAGATGAACCGGCATGTAAAATGATGTAAAAATGTTAAACTGTAAATTTCCCTTTCTTTTTAATCATTGTTCAATGACCTGACATTAAATTATTTTGAAAAAAAAATGTGTGCAGTCCATGAGTTCGGTTACGCATTTTGCACACCTGCACTTGAAAAAGTTAACACTTGTTTGAAAACAAAGTGTTGTTTACGTAATTAAAATCTTATTGCTCATGCAAAAAATTGAAATGGAAAGAAATTGGACTTAATTAGAACAGTCTATTAACAACAAGGTCATAATAAAAAATATTAAAAATTGGTTTTGAAATATAAATGTTGCTGTATTGTTATTAAAGTACATTACAGAGAAGATGTTTTTATATAAATATCTTTTTGTACATGCTTAATCTTATCTTAATGTACGTGTTTGGTATTCAATTAAATTTTGATTTCAGTATTAAATAGTAAGTACATGTATTATTTTGTTTGTATGATAAATAATTTGATATGAACATTTATGGAATAAGTTTAATGTTAATTTTTAAACGCATTAGTAAGAAAATTAATCTTTCTTGACGATCTTAATATAATATGGAAAATACGAACATATATTTTTAAAAGAAGATAAACATAACATTTCATCTAATTAAAAGTGTATTTCAAATTTTGATTTCGAAAAGTTCCATTTGATATCATTGAAAAAGTCTAGCATCTATTCAGTAAAACCTGTGAATAGCACACCCCATTGGGACCGAACCATAGTGTGTGCTACTTGGAGGGATGTGCTATATGAAGGTTCAGCTAAAGTGATGACCATAATGAATCAGATATTATTTTAATGAAGATGCACAAATATATACATGTATGTTGCAATTTTAAATGGTTTTTAGCATTAACAAAACCGAAAAATAGATATAGAAAACAAATATACGCTCGTATGCAACTGCATCTATATACACTGTAGATCTAGATGTAGCCATTTTTACTTTATATTGGAAGTGCATGAATGTATCTAAATACCTTTTCTAAATGGTAAACATGCATTTACTATGCTAATATATTTTATTTGACATTTACCCCCTCATTTTTGGATTACTCAGTGGGTGAAATTTCATTGTTGCATGCTTTGACGTACGCTTTTCGCAGGTAAAATCGTGATTTTGTCCCAAGAAACCAGTGCACATGTCGCGTTTCGCAGGGAATACGCTATATACAAATAGTTTGTTCTATAAAATCGATCCGTGCCGACTGCGAGGGTGCGCTACTCCCAGGTTGTACGCTATATGGAGGGCTCTTATTCGCAGGTTTCACTGCATACAATTTCTTATTACAAATTCATCACCTTTTTAATACATGTAGCTTTGGGTAAAGATATGCAACCAAAAGGCTTCATCCAGTCCATCTTGGAATACAATTGCATAAACCTAACATGAATTAATCTGGTGTCAAACAAACGTAGCCTGCAATTGGAAATTTAAACTTTCAATGGGTCTATTTTGATCATGGGTTACCTCGAACTCATTAAAATGTCGCCTAGTTAAAACGAGTGTGGAGCATATACATGAATGTTGATGCTAGTATTTCGAGAATACATTTGCAAACAAAAACTTGTAAGTCGTGACCTGTATTGGTAACTCGCAGGCACACATCATTTGAGCATCGTGACCAATTTTGCAAGGAAATTTGGTTGACCAGGAAGTGTTGGCAGAAGCCCACTCATACGTTTATATGGTCTGGAATTTCTTGTGAAAAATGTCCAAAGGGCAAATGTGCATTTATCCACCTTGGCCTTGTTCTTGGAGGGATGTAACAAAAAAAAAAAAAGTAAAAATAATAAAAATAAAAAACAAATGTGAAAAGGGAGGCGCAAGGTCAACCTTTTTCTACTTGTTATCTACCTGGTTTAGTGGCCATATATGAAGACTTGGAAGAAACTCGTGTTTATGTTATGCCTAGTCGCCTGTGTTAGGTCAGGTCAATGAACTGGTAAGCAGGTGATAATGGCACAAAAACAGGGGTCCGGATGGAAAGTTGAAGAAGGTAACAGAAATACCAAACGTGAACATTGGCTAAACATAGGCCATCTTTTCTACACCTGAACAACAGGTGGGCATGCCTCCAATACATTGTTTCGGAAGTTTGCAATGTAATCATTTGTTAATTAAGGTGGTAATCGAGATAATCAAACAAATTAAATTTACACTCGGTATGTTACCTCAATTTGTACTTGATACTTCTCATGCATTAAGATGGAAAATGTACCCATAAATGGTATTTAAATGATTACTTGAACTAATGAAATTTCAACTCTGATCGATTTGCAAAACCAATAATATTACATGCAGATAATTATATATCTATATGTAATTGCTAATAAGTATATAAATAAAAAAATGTAGTATTGTTAGTGGTCTAACAACTCATAAAGCATACGTAACATAATACAAGTACATGTATATGAGAGTATGGATTCGCACAAAAAAATTATAAAAATAATGAAATTACTAATTAAAGTTAATTTTAAATATAAAATAGATATAATTATAAAAATGTCAAAGTTATGCATTGTTGTGTGCTTGCTTTTAACATTCCAGTGTCTTCCAGTACATTCTAATTTGACATTTTGTTATTTGAAATTATATACTAATCAAATATATTGAATTACAACAGGAAAAATAAGTAAATATAAAGCAATAAAACTAGCAAATATAAATAATGAAATTGAAAAATGTTATTAACGTCAATGAATGTAGCCATGTTAATTGCAAACAAATATTTGTACAAACTATGTTCATTAAATATTCAATTTTCGATGATGTCAAATAAATATTTCCTGTTACTGACAATTTATCCTATGTTAAATTAATATATTATAATGTAGCTGTAATTTGTATTTAATTATTACTATCGATGTATACATCAAACGCCTATACAAAACATTATGTTAAAGTTGTGTAAAATTTAAGTTTACATGTATACTAGCGAGATAAAGCTGCACGATCGATTACGATACGTTTACGATTACTAAAAGCTGCTAAATGATAGTTATATCTTTTATCAAATGGCGATGCGTCTTTTGGCACCCACGCATGCGTGTTTGCGGTTGATGACGCATTAATCGAAATCGTATCGTAATAGCTTGTACAGCTTTATCTCACTATTATTAGTTATAATCACAAAACGGTACAACTTTGTTATATTATATTTAGATTTAAACATGTTTCTTTAGCATTATCGATGTATACATCAAACGCATATACAAAACATTATATTAAAGTTGTATAAAATTTAAGATTACATGTATAATTAATCGTAAACGTATCGTAATCGCATACCGCTCGTGCAGCTTTATCTCTTTATTATTAGGTATCACAAAACGATACAACTTTGTTATTTTAAATTTAGATTTAAACATATTCCTTAGTTTGTAGAATTACAACAATTCCAATGCTTGAATTTAATAAATTTAAGAATTGTTAAAACTATAACTATCTCATTCCTGCATATCGTACAGTTTAAGTAAGCTTACATAAGTTTCATCACTCAAAATACCACCTCTGAAATATTTCATTGCAAATTGCAAAATAAAATGCTTCCAAATATAAACAAAATTATTATAAAAATCGACAACATTCTACTTGCCTCTGGTATGGATTAGGTAAAAAGCAGCTTTTTGACAACTGTTATCCACGGTTGAAATTTGGCTTGTTTTCTGCGAGGTACTTCGGGCCAGAATGTTCCTTTAGGTAAGTAAGTGGTCTCTGGGGGACTGAAGCACGTTGCCAGTCGTCCTCTTCTTAATCTCGACCTGACCGTTATATAACCTCTTAGCACATGGAATTTGTTTTTTAAAACTTCCTACAGGTCATAACGAAGGTAAAAACGTAGGTTGAAAAGGAAACTAACGACGGGAGGGAAAATAGGCCAAGAACGGTTAAACCTCATCATCCTCCTATGGAAAAAACCGCTTAAAATAAGAGACGAGAGGTGGGGCATCCATGAGGCAAAAACGGATAATCACGGATTTGGTTGCGTGACCTTAACGGGCGTTAGGCTTTCGTTAGCAACATTTTTATTTCGGAGTTGAAAATTAGGGCTTTTATATGCAGCAATTAAACTGACATTTTTTTTTAATCCAGTCACCTGCTTAAATTGGATGCTCTTATTAGAAATACATACATGTGTCATGAAATCTTATTACACACTAAAAACGTTAGGTAAAATTCAACCTAATATTGAGTGTTATATGGACATGCCAACATTGGGTTAACATTGGGTTGAATTTAAGTGTAACAACCAAATGTTGGTTTAAATCTACCCAACGTTAGGGCACAGTTATAAATTACATACCCAGAATTGGGTAAATGTGAGGTTTAAGTGTTTATTTATAATAAAGTTACCCCATTATGAATTGATTATAAATAACACAAACCTTACATTTACCCAATTCTGGGCATTAGTCTAACTTAACAAAGTCCAGGAATGAAAACATAAGTATTTATTTTAACTTCAATTAATGACATCCATGTCATTTTCAGGTCAATGTCAACATTTTCAATGACAACCCCTAGTTTTTCATACAGAAACATTTGTTTATGACATTTTTATGATATGATCGTTTGCATGGTCAAGCAATAGGAAATGCATTGTTGATACCAGTATGACATCATACCTGTTAATGTAGAGTGACCATCACAATGGTATGAACTGCAATGCTGTTGCTTTTCCACTATCCTGGGAAAATGTATGGCCATATCAGAAAAATATCTTCAACAAATGTTTGTTATTTTGATGTGTAGTATTCGAATATGTATGAAAAACTGGGGTTTGCCATTAAAAAATATGACATTAGCCTGGAAATGACCAGGATGTCATTAAGTTAAAATAGATACTGCTGTTTTCATCTCACCGTCATGCTTTGTTTTAATGTTATTGGCAAAGGTTATGATTACTGTCTCACCCTGTATATATGAATCCGAATAAAAAATTGCTTAGAAAGTTTAATGTTGTGGAGGTGTATATTTGATTCTGTAGAAATGAATCCCCCCCAAGTCACCTATATCGTATGTGAAAGGCTATTCGAAATTTCAAATGGAAACAACCAATCTTTTTCATTACTTTCCAATTATTTACATGTACCATCAAAAATAAGAACTTTTTATCGGAAGCAATTTTGCACACAAAAAATAATAATTTCAAAAGTGAGCATTTTTCACCAAAATAATCATTTTTTTTAGAAAAATGTATTGGATAAAAAGTTTGTATTTTTCAACATAGAATTAGAAAATATTGGAAAAAAAAGTAAGGGGTTCCCCATTTGAATTCCGACATATACACACAAGTCAGGCATAGTTTAATAATATCTTGACAAATTATTTTAAGGAGAAAGTATTAAAAACAAAAATGAATACATAAGACTAAAACAATATCAGTGTATAATTCGTTTATTTTTAATATGTGTAATATACATTTATATACACTCAGTGTATATTGATATATTTTCTTTGCACAATATTAAGCAGACGCCATGCATTTTCAATACCAAAATTTGCAAAGGCTGAAAATCACTGCTCTAGGTAATTTTCTCATATAAAGTCAAGTTTAAAAACAGGTTCAATGTCATACATTTTTTAAAATCGTGTATTAAGTTATTAGGTTATAGCGTTGTATTTGCGTCGACTGAAAAGCACTGGCGAACAAGATGGCCGCCATTGCAAGAATAGCACTCAAAAGTAACATGACACCAATGCTTAATTTCTGGACACCAAGAATGATCAGTAGCGTGGGTATACCCAGAACACTGACCCATTCCAAAAAGGTGAGTTTTTCATACAATATCAAGTGCAAAACCTTGCTTGTCCAACGAGCCATGAATCTAGCACCAATGTTAGCCATCTGATGGACACCATACAAGATGTTGGCCATGGCGAAAGTCATGTTACTAATTACCATGAGGTGCGATGGAGAGTGAACAATGATGTAATCTTCCTGACGATTTAGTGGCACCCAATTATCCTCATTTTGCAGTTTTTTGAAGAAAACACGAAGAGGAAATGGCCAACGTGAGCGCCTCAGGAACAAATTTCTTATTCCCTGTCTGGCCACAATGGCGGCTAACTGACCCTTTGTCATTTTGTATTTTTCTTGCAAACTTTTGTTTTTGTGGGTTTCAACCGGTTGGCTATCGCCCATGACCGTTATTTCCGATTCGTTGGTCAGTGAGTCAGGGATTTGTCCGTTTTTGCACCCTGCAGAAAGTTGAAAGCTGCACATGACCAAAAAGCACATAGACAAGTAGATAGAAAACATGTCAATTTTTTTACATAACGTTGGGCGAATATCTGCTGTTTATCATTGTTAACTGGGAAAATGAACCATATCATATGACGTCACCAAAGTCTTCACATCTCAAAGTTCATTTTCTTGCAACACTACACGTTGTTAACAAAACCTCTTGAACAAAGTTGGTTGATCCAATTGCTTAACTGCTTTACAAAAATCAGTTTGGCAACATTTCCACACTATACTTCAGTTATAGCACACTGAATGCATTTAGAATCCCAAAAAGTGGTTAAGATGATCAATTAATGATCAATGAAATATTCATACAATTTACAGTCGTATTGACATTTTACGTATCGGGTAACCAATAAATCGCGACCAAAGTAAATCAGTGTAAATGCAATTAACTATTTAACAAATTTATGTGAAATGACTAGTCCAGGTCATCTTGATGTCCCTGCAGTCACATCTACTTTTTTTTAAGTAGAGTGACTTACTTGTGTTTTTATATCAAAAACTTGTTTTTGAAGAAACAAGAAATTGCAATAAAACACGAGCATGCTCACACTTTTGAAGGTGGGCCAGCGATTTGTGAACTCTTGACCAGATTATGGCGAATCTAAATTTTGCTTAAACTGTAAATAGATAAATTATACAAATACACTGTATATGTGTAAGTACTTTTTTGCACAAGTACTTGAATGGCATAGCAATAATATGTTCCCCCGAAATGAAAATTTGAACTTTCCAGACTATTCCAGTTTTTTTTTTTTTAATTCTGGAATAGGGGAGAGTGGGGCACATTTGAACATTAAGATTATTGTAGACAGTTTTTCTTTAAAATGAATTCCAAATGTGTATGTGGCAGCACCAAAACTACATATCGGAATGTAGTTTCAAGTTGGTAGAAAGCCTGCACACAAAGTTATGCTTGATTTCATGTTTTTTGACAGGTAAAGTAATTTTTCAATATGAAGTTCGCAATATTTTACAGTGGTCTATTTCTAACAAGGATTGGTAACAATGATACCTGTATGTAGTTTTTTACATGGCCTATTTTATGGATAGGTCAGCATTTAAGATATTACACTTCCACATGGTCATTTAGGCCGGAATTCATAGTCGTCGAATAAGCAATACTTGTGTGTTAAAAGTATACAAATAAGTACTGCTTATACGACTATGAATTCCGGCCTTAAAGCACTAATTAGGCCTCGTGATGCAATGTGGGGCACTTTTAAACAGCATGCATGACTGGGGCACATTTGAATGAGCCAATTGCCTATTTATATTTGTTTTAATTTAGTTTTGCATAAATTTAACATTCAAATAATTTAAATATGTTCAAATTTGTACATGTATATGTATTGATCGTGGTGGCCTCGTTTATTGCACAAAGTCACAAAGCTTTGGTCTTAAGTTAGACTAATACAAAGTACGTTAAAATAGTTCAATTTGTGCTCAATACACATGTTTTCATAAACAATGTGTTCAAATATGTTAAGATATTTATTTGTCTGTTTTTAATTAAAAATAGTGGAACTGTTCAAATCTGCCCCGTAATGGGGCACATTTGAACACTTTTCAAAAAATTTCAAATGATTTAAAACACTGTAACAATTAAATTAAGATTCTTGCAAAAAGTTGGGAATAGAGATAAACACAAACTAACTAAGTACAGTGTTGGAAATTTTAAAAAACAAAATTAAACAGCTGAAAAAAAATATTTTTCAAAAAATGTTCAAATGTGCCCTACGCTCCACTATACCTAACGCCTTATGGGGACACTTTTCATAAAAACTTTTTAGAGCAATGCATTTCCATTACAAAAATTCTCTGTATAGTGACCACATGTCTATTATGTACAGTGACCAGGGTGTGCCATCTCTTTCTCAATTTTTTTTGTCAATGTACCTATTAAAGTGACCAGGTTTAGTCTTAGTTAGGTCAGTGATAGCTAATTAAGAAGAAATCTCAGCAAAAGTGCTCATGCAAAATTAATGCACTAAAGCTACACAGTGGTTCCACGGATTTTTGCAAGAGCAAATTGTTAAAAAAAGCTTCGTTTTTCTTGTAAAACCTTTTATTTACACACCAACACTATACGGAGCGCTCGTGGTCGTTTCCACAAAACCGGTGACTTCATGAGCACTCCGTAGCACAACCAACATAGAACGGTTAAGCTACGGAGTGCTGATGACGTCATCACATGCCAAGCGCTTTGTAGCGCAACGGTTCTATGTTAATTAATGCATTTTTTACATTTAAAATTGCACTTTTTTGGTCGTAATAGTGACAACGAACTGTGCTAAAAAATTTTATAGATGAAAATGTTTCATGAGACTGACCTGTACACAAAATTCGAACTCTCTGGGAGGTGGAAAAGTTTATGAAAAAGGGTCTCAAAAAAGTTAAAACAAAAGAACAACCAATACCTTAATTTCATGTCATTGGTTTTGTTTAAAAAAATACGAAAAGTGTTCCTTTGCTTAAATTACTGTATTACTTCTAACAGAGAAAATGCAATTCCGAATGCAAAAAATGTCAATCTAAGGCCGGAATACATAGTCGTATAAGTAGTACTTATTTGTATACTTTTAACACACAAGTAGTGCTTATTCGACGACTATGAATTCCGG
>JAQGCC010003746.1:0-14631 GCA_034698905.1 Xestoiulus laeticollis
GTAAAGATAAAGGCAGAAAAGATAAAGGTCATTTAGTGCTAAATGGCCTTTAACTCTATAGTCTGTCCGTAGTATAACATTCTGCTGTTTAGAGATTTAGTGCTATTTGCAGGTTCAGCTAAAGTTATGGCTATGCACACCCACGGGTAAATGTACGTGTAGAATTGTACAAAGTCATTGTTGCCCCTTTTCATTTAAAGTATTCTAGTATTGGCGTAAGTTTAGTAAGGTACATAACAAATGCACGTGTAGTTCAGTGGTATCGCTATTTGCAGATAAAATCGTGATATTGTCCTTGTAACACACGGCGTATGTCGTTCTTTACATGGTTTGCGCTATTTCAAGGAAATTTCGTTCTACAAAATCGATCCATGCCGATTGTGAGTTATCGCTACTTTCAGTGTCATCGCTATATAGAAGTTCGCAATTCACAGTTATTGGTCTATATCATGCCCCTATAGATAGGCAAACCTTACATGCACCCATGTATATAGTGGTTGCTAGCATTTGAGGAATACCAACACTCAGAAATAATACAAAATTTGAAATCGTGACTTTTTAGATGCACTTGATAATTGAAGATTAAAGTTCACTTGTGTTTCCCAAGCTTTCATTGTTTTATTATGCTTCTTTCTAGTACAATGGGGATTACTCCTCGAAGCTTGCATGATAATTGGCATCGTAATGAGAATAGTGAGTGCTGCATTTCAATCCCTTTGTCTAACTCGAATAACGTAATCACTGAAAACTTTCTGAAAAAAGTAAGCTACAAATGTAATTTTGAAGAAAAAAAATTAAGTTTCTAATGAGCTGTAACAGTGTCTTTAACTTATTCACTTTTGATGATGCAAATTATGAGACAAGTTAAAAAAGTTTGCTTTTTAAAATATTTATTTTAACCCTCCTTAGCACTGTTTTGTATTAGTAAATGTGAAAGAAATTCCAGAAACGCTTAGCAATTAATTCTTATTTAGCAAGACATATATTATTAATGGATTGTGGTTAAATATTAATGGAAAAACTACTTCTGCCCTTTTAAGTTGCTCAATTTTTATCACTATGGCATGGTATTGATCAAGTTTTGTAAGTGCACTTTTTGTGTGGCATTTTTTGATGGAGATTTACAGTAGTTTTAATGTACTGTACTAGAAGCAACCTATGTACATACAAACATTACTAAATTTAGTTTATTATAAGTTTACTGTATAAAGATTAAGTCTAAATTATACAGTATTTACCATTTTTATTTACTTTTGTACTGGAAAGGCGATAGTGCATTTTTGAATATGTGCTATTTGAAAACAAAATAGGTTTTGTAGAAAATATTTGTAGTTTTGTATTTGGCTCTTTTAAGATACTGTATACATTTATTATGAAATACGAATGTATTTAGTATTTTTGGAATCACATGGTATAGATTCCCGTAGTTTTTTTGCACGTCAAGTCCCTCTAGATTCGTTTAAGAAATAGACTTTTAATTAAATTTATCTTGATTTTTTTTAAATTCTTCCTTTTCATTAACTCACTCTCGACCAAATACTCCGTATAATTGCATCGAAGCCATCGGTAAATTTCCAATGGATTTCGGATAAGTAATGTCGTTAAACTCTGCGTGAAACAAATAAATGTAATAAAATTGATTTTATTTTAAGACTCTTAATGGGCGTCCCCTATGGCAACAAGCATTTTTATTTTCCATACGATGCATGCATGCATCTAAAAATGGCATTGCACTTAACTTTTGAGTTGCATTAGCCCCACCGTCGTACTGAATGTCAAAATGTTTTCTCAGAAAAGACTAGACGTGTGCTCTAGCTACTAAGCCATTAGAAAACCAAAAAAAAACGTTAAACCATATTTTTAATACTTTCATACTTAAAAAATTCATATTCATATACCAACTAAAAATAACCCATAGATCTACAGTATTTGAATAAAAAAATTTTTTTTAAACTAAATATATCCCAATATGCCTATTACATAACTCGGAGAATTTTAAATTTTTTCAATATATATGTGCAAAAACAGTCTGGAAATTCAATATTTTACTTTCTTATATCACTCTACAGCAGTTTGCTTAAGGACCAAATTCCCATAAAGTATTACAAAGTGAAATATGGGCATATCTGGAATCTATTTTATCTGGCTAACCTATAGTACCGGATATGCAAAGCAATAACCTAAGCAAATACAAAAGTTTGAAAATGGGGAATTCCCATTAAGGACCAACTTAAGTTATCTCTAACCAGGCAAAGGATTGGTCAGCATGGTAAATGTCTCAATGGGGCCAATAGACGAGTGGGTTGTGCCCTTCCCGCTCGATTATAAGGTGCTGGGGTTGCTCCCTGGTCAAGGAGTCAAGGGCATTGAGAAAATGCACATAGGAAAATCCCTAAGTGTGGTGGTGGAGCAGGTGAGGGAGGCCAAATTCTCTGCCATTTTGTGTTTAGCACTCGTGTTGCAGAAATAACGTTGGTCAACGTTAAAAATCATAAAACCTGCAAACAAGGCGAATGTCTTGCACCTTCCTCTCCCCACATTGGATGGATTTATAAGTTCTGATTGCTCCTCGCCGTTATTTATTGAATTTTCCTTCTGCAAGCAGTCCAATCGTTCAAAGTACGAAAAGCCATAATCTATAATAGACGAAAAGCTGCAGTTGATTTGTAGGAAATTATTTAGCTCTTGCGGTTTACCCCACCGTAATCTTCAACAAAGCTTAGTGCATATTGATTTTCGCTTTAATTAGCCAGCCAAAAACTGGCTTTTCCTTGAAATTGTCTTCATATTGACGGTTATTTTCTGTGGGCTTTATATGAAATGTGTGCACGCATGCAAAACAGCTTTTTTGATAGCGCTATAAAGTGTTTTCACTATATAATACTGCAGCCAGCCATCTGCTTATAGAATACCACTATGGACCTCTTTTCTATTCATCATTTTATTTTATAGCTTTGGAAACATCTTATTCTTCTTGCACAATATTGTAAAAGCTTTTTAATATTTGTGAGTCTTTATTGACTATGCCTTGACATATAATTTGCCATTATAGCATTTGAATGGCTCTTAATTAAACCATATTGAAGCTGTGGTAACTAAATACACCCTCAAATGTTGGTCGGGAAATTATAATTTTATGCTTTGAGATATATCTCATTCCTTTTGCTCGTAATTGTAAAAAAGCTTTTTTAAAAATGTTCGTTCATTATTAGTACTGCCTTTGAAATATAATTTGCTGAGATAAAATGGGAATGCGAATTGGAAGGCTTAACAGAAATGATTTCAAGAACGTGGTTATTGATTATGGCTTTAATCAATTTTAAATGGAAAACTTTTCACATGCATGGACAATGACAAAATGTTTTAAGAAATTGAGAATATCATACTCTACTAATGGACAAATACGTGTATTGGCCATAATGTTTGTTTTTCCACCAGGGGTGATTTATGAAGTGATTTTTAATGTTTTGTTACTTAGAACAACGTGAACCTAAAGTTATGGAGTAAAAATTGTTTAATTACAGTTTTATAAATTACCGATTACAGCTAACAACTCGTTAGCGTTAAATTGCCCATAATACGGCAATTTGCTTTTATTAATTGGTACAGTAAATTTTGTTAGAGAACTGTTTATATATTATAGCACACACACATTTTATGAGCGAAATTGAACTATGTTAACTAATGAAACCTATTTCCAAGGAAAGGGCCTATAACTAATTGCATTGACTATTGTAATAACCATCGATTCACAGTCCTTTATGCCCTATACATTATATCTTTATGGCCAAACTCGTAATTGCAGCAGATGGATTTTGAGCAAAGCTGAATGGATTTGCAAATTTGAATTGCCTTTATAAAACATGTTCTACATATAAAGTAGATCTTTGCAATATAGTATTGATAATATAGGAAAAATGTATTCAGTTTTGTTGCAAAAGCATCTGTTGCAACCCAATTTGGCAGATATTTAGAATTGCATATATCAACATATTAGATTTGTTTCACCAAGAAATTTCTCTAGTAAGTAAAACTACATTTTGCATTGAACTTTGCCAAACAAAGATAAAATATTATTTGTATATATCTTAACTTGATGTTTAATATGCAATAACTTTCTGGTATTTTTAATCCGGTAATTTGATTAAACAGCAATTATGTAATTGAATTGTTAAGTACAATGTTGCTATTCACACCAATGTTTAGTCTGCATGTAAAGATTGCATAATCCAGATACAATTAGGGTTTGCCCATACAATTGAATTTGACAGGTCTTTTAGTAACACCAATATCCTATACATCTCATTGTGCGGGATAATTTAGCTGTCAGCTATACATGTATACAAGCACAGTGCTATCTATAATGCATGTTTTATTCAATTCAGAACAGGCAGACTTTTATTTGTTGTCATGGTTACCCAACAGAATCCAATATGAATGTTTATAAATGAAAAGCTATAGGCTATTTTCCTTTTATCCGCCATGATATTATATTGTATTTCGCAGTTTTTTCGTCTATCCGCCATTTTTGTGTCCCCATTCGTATTTATCATTGCATTTTTTTTTATATCAAGGGTAGGCTATACATAATGTAGGTTATGATGCAAGGATATAATATTGATGATGTCTTTTGTCATTTTGTGATGATGTTGGTCCACGTCATCTGCATACGATGCTAGTGTTTTGCATATTCTTGAATAAGATGTAACATTATGAATTTCATCTTGAAGCATAAATCACGATTTGAATAATTCAAATGTCGGCCAACTTTGAAGATATTCTTATTTTTACTTTTTCCATTATGCTAAATCTATCGCGTAAATCTACTGGTTAAACTTAAGATAAATTATGATGACTATACAAGAACTGCAGATGTATCCAATGATATTTTATGTAGATTTTCAACTTGTTAGAACCAATGAAAATGGGAGCTTTCTGATTTTGAAATTGGTGGGATACTGAAAATTCTTGTAATTCTGAAAAGTGGCATTCATTTCAAATTCGATGCTTTTCACACGAAACTGATACTGTAGTTTTGTAAAGCCATGCATTTAACTTTTTTTTTCTCTTTTTATTGTTTTATAGCAAGCTGTGATCAAGTGTTTCGCAGTGATGTTAATAAAGTTGGCAATTTTAGCAGTCCTGGCAATCCCCATCCTTATCCAGCCAGAATCAATTGCAAATATACATTCACAGGAAGAGGAAAAGAGAGGGTCCAAATCATTTTTACAGAATTTGATCTCTATATGCCAGATGATCCCAACGAAGAAAGCATTAAAAAGTAAGTAATTCATTTTTTTTTTTTAAAAGCAGAGTAGTTTAAAGGTTATTTTACTTTTTTTTTTGTTAAATTAAAACTATTTCGTATTTGTGTTTATTACCATGAAAACTGCATTACAATTTTTGAATACTGAATTTTATAGTTTCCTTAAAACTGTATATTAATTACAGTTTAAAATTTAAGAATTTAAGAATTATAAATCAAGAAATTATAATTTTATTCTAAATTCCAAGTCCAATATTTGTATTTGTGACTATATCACTCAAAAGTGTATTTTAATTAAAAATCGTGTAACCTCATCATGACTCAAACAACAGCCGTGAATGCTAAAAAAATCAAATTAACAAATATAAGCAAATCTAATAATCTAAATCTTTAGATTGGAAAATATAATTTTTTTTAAAACCACAATGTTAATAAATAATTACCTTTTGTTTTCCCTTTAGTAGTTTTCTGAATAAAGCTGTTAAGTAACTCCCAACTAGCTTTTTTGGTCTCATCTTAAATTAATCATACATGCTTACTGCAGTCGATGTTTATTTAAACATAGAAATCGTAATCGCATCAGACTTTGAAATAGCTTTGAAAAATTCAATACTGATTAAATAAAAAGACGTGTTCATTGTGAGCTACTCTCTAAGGACTTGTTGTTTTAAAATAACTCGATGCCAAGCTGTATTATATATACACCTCTTTCTATGTGCTACCATTACGATGAAAATGTTATAGTTTCCTACTAGAAAAAAGTGAACAAAAAAATGCGATTTTGGTTTTGATTCTCTATCGATCCGAGAAGCTTTCGGAGTCTTTCTCATTCTTCTCAACGAAAACATTGCATTAAAATTCCGCTATAAACTTCAGTTTGCACCGCCTTCATGCCATATCAGAGTCTTCAAAACCATTAGGGACCATTGCTTCTAAACACCCTCGTGTGCTAACATCAATGTTGAACAGGCTTCAGGCTTTTATTATTAATCAGACGTTTGTGTACAATTTACGACTGGTTATATGGCTGTAGGCTAACATTATAGAAACTCATGAATATATATTTCGGGGAGATTTAAATACTAAATGTTTATTCCACGACGATAAAATGCAGTTTATTTTCAGTTTAGTTAACTATTTTCAAAATTATGACTTTCAAACTGTAAATATTAAATCCGTCTAGCCAAGTAGACATTAGAAGATTTAACTAAGCCAGATATGGTTTTAAGGATGATTGGTTGAAAGGATTTATCATATAATTTTTAGATTAAAAAACAGCTTTTTGGCTTTATATACTGTGGGGCAATAAATTGAACGTGTCATTTTGATATCATACATTAGTTTCCAATTTACTATTCTACTCTCGTATAGACATTATGTAAGAAAAATATTAATTTGTATTAATATATACTAAAATGATTCTAGTCTTATGTATATAAATGTATAATTTGATATTGTACAACTCAAAACAAATTATTCTTTTATACATACTGTAATGTGCATAATTTGCATTCACTAATTTTTAAATTTTTATATCATTTTTGAAATTTCTTTTATTTTTACATTACTTTTTACATGATCTTCCAATTTCATAAAATTCAGTTAGTATTTAAACTACATCTTTAACAGTTGTGCATTAAAAAAATCCACTTTACTGTATCGGTACATTAGTATTGCTTTTACAATATTTCGTTTTTTTTAAATTTATTGACATCATGTTCATTGATTCTTCATATTTTTTTCAGTTGCGAGGGGGTGGATGTCGTCAAGGCTTTTATACAAATAAATGGTCAGCCAGAAAGATTGGATAACTTTTGTGGGAAACTAATACCAAAACAGATTATGTCAAATGGTCCAACCATGTCATTAGAATTTCAAAGTTATCAGTCGTCGAGTCAATCAAGGGGTTTTAGAGCAATGTACAGATTTGTATCAAGTAAGTCGAGTAACACATTGTTATTAAATTATTCGCTGAAATACGTGACACAATTGCGAAAATGTTTCTGTTATTTAAATTAAAAGTTTAATTCCTCGCTAAAAATCAATATAATCCCATCTAGCGCTATCATCGAGATTATCTGGCTTTTTCCAAATTAAATTCAAAATTACGTCGAGGGAAAAGAACCAGATGTTTATGAAATGACAGGTTTTATGAAACAGCTTAGGGGGGTTTAATTTAAAAATTAATTAAGAACATTTAATGGATAGCAAAAATGTTCAAAAATACTTTTTGTCGCAATATTTTTTTCATTATTGTAGATTTTGGAATTACTTCTGGTAAACAAGATAATCAATCAGGTTGGTATATTTTTTCCCCAACATGTTCTACAGTGTTAATACTAGTTTTTATAAAACAAATTATTTGGATTTCAGTGTGTGGCTTTGTGTTCAACAGTAATGAAACAACCAATGGCACTTTCACATCGCCAAATTTTCCTGGTTATTACCCCCGCAATACCGAGTGCCATTACTTTTTTAATGGTAAAAAGAAAGAGAGGGTTAGAGTGACTTTTGCCTATTTTGATATAGAAGGCATGTCTCCGTAAGTTCCTCGGAAATTATTTTAATAACCCAAAATTTTGAAATTAATGTTGCAAATTAAACATTCTAAGATGTGTCATATGCAATTATATTATTTATATTAACAGATGTGAAATGCAGAGTGCCAGTGATTACGTCGAATTTTCAAATTTTCCATCAACAGATAGAAAAATAGCACGACAATGTGGTTTGAATAAACCGGATCCGATGGAATCGGAACGGAATTTCTTCAGGGTTACGTTTCGATCAAATCATAGGTTTGATGGTACTGGATTTGAAGCGTTTTATCAATTTGTAAATAGCGATGGTAAGTTCTGGTAATTTTGTATAAGGTCGAAAATTGTATCTGATGTGCTGCGGTAGCTTCTGCCACGAGTTCTATCGAAATTATGCAAAATCAAAATCGTATAAATTTCCATATAAATCGATTATTTCAGGAGATTAATTTATTATATATTCAACCACCTTAATATCGTAATGGCGCTTTATTTACATCACGTGTTCAGTGGTCATATCTTAATGGTTCTTCATTTAAATGCCATTCAGGACGCATTGAATTCACTTTTATTTTTGGTTTATACCCAAAATTTGTCCGATTTTTCTTAAAGCAAAGTGGAATTTTTGTTCGGAGGATACTAAAAAACTATGAAATTTTTATAAATAAATGATTTTTAAATACTTTTTAATACAATTATTTTTCCAAATATATTTATAAATCATATTTTATTTTTGCTTTTCAATCCAACAGAGGGATCAACAATAATGAGGGTCTCAACGTCGAGTTCACCATGTAAATATCTTTAAACATTAAATCATATGCAATTTTAATATGTTATAACAATTATAACATTTGCAATTTCAGTGATTAATTTCAAATATTTTCAATTTCAGGTGCACAATCCGAGTTTCATTTATTCGCTATAGACATGGCTATCATAACACTTCTGATTTTCCTTCAGTGAAGGAAAAAATAGTGCTTAAATATAACAAATTCAATTTGAAGAAATGCCAAGAAATGCAAGGATGGTTAGGACCGGAGGAAATTTGCGTAATTCAATGTCTAAGACGCATCAATCCTGTATTGGGGTGCCCTGCAAAAAAAAAAGATGAGCAATACCGTATAATCCATACCGCGTAGTCCACAACACACGGACACGTTGTGCTACAAAAAAATTGTGAGTGCTGTGATTGTGAGACCGCGAGACGGATGAATCAGGGGAAAGAAATACAAATGGCATTTTGAATACAATTCCTCACCTTGTTTAGTGAATACAAGATGAACATATGACTGACCATTTTGACGCTCAATTCAATACCGTGTGAATGGACCATTAATAGCATCGACTATTTTGAAATCATTTTAAATTCCAGATATCATGATCGATTAACCGCACAAGAACAAACACGTTTTCCAACTAGGAATGGGAGACCTGTGAATACTTTTATAATAACGGTGCACCTTCCTATTAATTAGATTTATTTGGTTGTCTGTTAATAGCGTTTGACAAGTTAATACAGTTCTGTGCAACCGGACAACATGTTTTACATCATTATATGAACTGTTTTTTTTTCAGAAATTATTTGGTTTTTCTGCAATAGTTTGTATACAATTACGTTGTATGATAGATTGGCAACTAAAAATTATTAGTAAACTGAGAATTGTATGTTTTTTAAAAAAAATTTAGTAGCTAGTTTATGCATGTTTTAAGACATAATTCTTAGTGTTATTAGTCTTAAATGTCTTAAGATAATTTCAACAATTGAAAATGTTTATGTCTTCAAACTATTTTAAAGTGTCTTTATGCTAACGAATAACATTTTTTACTTAAGAGGGTTGCTTACCAGAATAAGCCTATTTTTCTAAATATTTTTTTAATTTAATTTTGGAAACTGTTAATAACAAATGAAATGTACGAGGACCTAGCATAAATATTCTGTTATTTAAATATTTTTTTTTTGTTTATGTATATGTTTATTCCATTTCATAGAAATATGTTTGTAAAGTTTATATTTGTAGCGAGTCTGGTAAACTTTACGTACATATTTCCATAAAATGGAAAATACATATACAAAAACAACAACATTAAACAAATAATAGAATATTTATGCTAGGTCCTCGCACATTTCATTTGTTCCTATCAGTTTCCAAAATTAAATTAAAAAATAATTTAGAAAAAAGGCTTATTCTGGTATGCAACCCTCTTAATCGGATTTAAATGTATCCAAATACAAAGCTGAAATTTATTAGCTAATTTATTGGATTCTCTATGCGAGCATGGGGAAGGGACAACATTGTGGATCGCAAACCCCTCAATGCTTTTTCTAGACTGCTAAAAAGTATATATATATATATACGGAACATGCATATATACTTGTCCAGTAAGTTCAGGCCGTATAGTAGGCCCATTGCAGGGAATCGTAAATTTGTTATAAGGGGTTATTCCAGCATTCCAGTCGCCTGTAGGGGTCCCCTCAAAACTGGTCATCTGTGCGGAAGCCAGCGCAGGGCTCGGTGCGGATGCACCAGGTGCACTCCCAATGGGCGGTACTGTACTTTTCTTCTATATATATTTCAATTCAATTCAATTCAATTTCTTACCCTGCAATCAGCATGTAGTATGCCATGTGGCAGGGGGCAAAGTGCCAGAATATTTGAACGGGAATTAAGAGTATACAGTCGTGGCCGATTTTTGGGGAACTATCCCGGCATTCGCCTTGATATGCCTATATGGGCGATTAATGGAGGTTGTGGGAAACCACGAAAAACCACAACCAAGATAGCCGACCGGGGTTTGAACCCGGGTCTCCCGAAATCAAGGAGCTGAGCATAACCACTAAGCCAACTTTTTGGGGAACTATCCCGGCATTCGCCTTGATATGCCTATATGGGCGATTAATGGAGGTTGTGGGAAACCACGAAAAACCACAACCAAGATAGCCGACCGGGGTTTGAACCCGGGTCTCCCGAAATCAAGGAGCTGAGCATAACCACTAAGCCAACCTTGTCGGTTTCTTTATAAATATAATTTATCTATTTTCAAACTGACCAAGAATACGCACCAACATTGTGTGAAATTTAACTTAAAATTCATGCATTTTAAATGTACGGAAGACCAAAATTTGGACTTTTAGTTTTTATTTTATTAAGTAAATTTCATTTTAATTTTCAAACTAAAGCTACCAAATTTACTAATAATATATTTAAACACCTTTCTAAAATAAAATCTTTTGTTTAAAATGCCATTATAGAATTTCAATACGTATCAATTATAATAAGAAAAATAATCCTGTTGCCAAAAATGTGCAATTGTAAATTCAAATTTGGGCGGGAACGGTTTCAGCCGAAGGTAAGAGCGCCTTAGTTAAATTTAAATGCCCTGCCTGAATGAAGAACTTCAATTTGTAGTTTGTACGTGATGATGTTTGGCTCGTGATTTTATTTCATCGCTGTATTCTTTGGTAAAGAAAGTAAGGAATTATATGGTTACTATCTTATTTATCATATATTGTAATTGTTTTTCAATTTTTAAATGCAAATCAAACCAGACTTCCCATTTCCATTATCAAAATGAATGCGAAAGCACGTGGTTTTAGGTCGAATATATGCATGGGACGTGTTCACGTCAGTATTTTGTACATGTGATTATATTGAACTCATGGTCCAATATCTGTCTGATGGCCGTGTTTTGACAATTGCTCACATAGACGTTTACCCAGACAAGTCCAGAACAAGGTTTTTTGAGAAAGGGCTAGCCTGTAATTATAACTAATACAGTACCTAATAATAACCAAACAAAACTTAAATGTACGTAGCTGATATGACCTGTTAATAGGTGGGAAAGCATGTAATACGGAGGCATGTCTGTGTGAGAAAACACCTGGTCATCCTAGCAGATGACCCTGATGTTAAGTAAGGACATAAAAGTTTAGGCTACTAGTAGATTTCAAACAAGATTTGTTTGTTTTTCATGTTTTTTTTCCTTTAATAGTGCCAGATACCAGCATCGACATGGAACCAAATTCAAAGACTTCCTTCAAATGCTTGAAAGGAAAAGTTTGTAAATTGACATTAAAAGGAATTAAAAAAATGGGATTTAAACACATGACCGAAATCCAAGCAAAAGTTATTCCTCATCTTCTGGAAGGAAGGTACAGACATTTTTTTCACAACATTGATTCGCGTTTATTATTGCGCTGTTCATTTAAATAAACGCCAAATCTGTATTTCAGCGATTTAATCGGAGCGGCTAAAACCGGGAGTGGAAAAACTCTGGCTTTCCTTATACCTGCGATTGAACTTATCCATAAGCAAAAGTTTACGCCAACAGATGGTAAATAGTTCTTCTCGGTTTCTGTTATGATTTTGTAAAAGGCTATATTTTAATTCTAATTATGTTTATAGGCACTGGCTGTATTATCATTTCTCCTACGAGGGAACTGTCCATGCAAATCTTCGGTGTCCTCAAAGAGCTGCTCACACATCATTCTTACACTTGTGGGCTGATCATAGGTGGAACAAATAAACAAACGGAGGCCCAACAACTGACGAAGGGCGTCAATATTTTGGTCTGTACGCCTGGGAGACTTTTGGATCATCTCCAGGTATTGTAGTTTATCTTGAGGTTATTGCAATTCTGTGACTGTTGACATTTAATGATTCATACCAACTCTTTTATTCTTTTTATTTCAGCATACGAAGAATTTTCTATTTAATAAATTACAGTGTTTGATTATAGACGAAGCCGATAGAATTTTAGATATTGGATTTGAACAAGTAATGAAGAAAATAGTGAGACTTTTGCCAAGTAAGTGATTATGTGCTTTTCTTTTACACTGGCCTAAATCTATAGCTTTATTTGACATTTTTTGAAATTTTTCTATTATTAGAAAGCAGACAGACAATGTTATTTTCTGCAACATTGACTAACAAGGCTAAAGATTTGGTCAAATTAGCATTGAAGAAAGAGACAATTTACATTTCTGTTGATGAACATAAAGACATGGCTACCGTTGAAGGGCTTGAACAGGTAATTTATTGACTAAGACGTTGAGATTAATTAACAATAGGATCAACTTGCACATTGGATCAACTTACATTTACGTGGACTGTGTATTTTCTTCCCAGGGTTACGTTGTTTGTCCATCGGAAAATCGGTTCCTATTCCTGTTTACATTCTTGAAGAAAAACTTGAACAAGAAAGTGATGGTGTTTTTCAGTTCGTGTTTAGCGGTAAAATATTTCTGCGAACTGCTGAATTCCATCGACATTCCAGTTATGGGTATATCGGTAAGTTACGATTAATGTTTTACACATTTATATATATATAAATAAAATAGTCCATCCTTCAATGTGGGAAATGGCAGATCTATTAAGTCTGCATTTTGAATATATAACTCTGTGGTAAAGGTTCGGTCGATTCTTTCTGTTTATTTTTAGGGAAAATTAAAACAAGCGAAACGTACAGCCACATTTCTTCGGTTCTGTTCTACGGAATCTGGAATATTGCTATGTACGGATGTGGCTGCGAGAGGATTAGATATTCCAGCGGTGGATTGGATTGTACAGTACGATCCACCCGATGATCCAAAGGTAATGTGCACTATTAGCTAGCTGCTATTACGATTAAACGATTTCAGCTATAAAATTTGTTTAAATGCTTTTGTTAGGAGTATATTCATCGCGTGGGTCGAACAGCTCGAGGTGCAGGAGGTATAGGTAATGCGCTTCTCATGCTAAGACCCGAAGAAATGGATTTTTTGCAATATTTGAATGAAGCTAAAGTCCCTTTAAATGAATGTAAATTTCCATGGACCAAACTATCTGATATTCAACCACAGGTACACTTCACCTGTCTAATTTTTTCAGGCAGATTATTTTTCATCTTTAATTGAATGCAACATTTTAATTTGTTAGATAGAAAAGATGATAGGCAAGAATTGCGCATTGAATACGTTTGCAAAGGATGCCTATATGTCTTATGTTCGTGCATATGCCTCGCATTTCTTGAAGCAGATATTTGATGTTAATACATTGGATCTTCCCAAAGTTGCTTTGTCTTTTGGATTTAAGGCCCCACCAATTGATGATCTAAGTATCCTTTTTGAATATAATTTTTAACTATGGTTTTCAGTTTTTTGTCAGAAATGCTGCACGTGATTTTTCTTTATCGGCAGTTTTTAAGTTCTCTAAAGGATGGTATGCATGCATAATTTCCGCATTTTGTATCTTCCTTAATTGCAATTTCTCAGATATTCCTGGCTTTAAAAGAAAAGC
This sequence comes from Xestoiulus laeticollis, assembly GCA_034698905.1. Taxonomy (NCBI): domain Eukaryota; kingdom Metazoa; phylum Arthropoda; class Diplopoda; order Julida; family Julidae; genus Xestoiulus; species Xestoiulus laeticollis. The sequence continues at coordinate 14,082 of JAQGCC010003746.1, forward strand.
TGAAGAACCTTCAAAGGGCAAAGGAGAAAACATACCTAGGAAAAAATTAAAAACAATGGGAGGTAGTTTAGCAGCTAAGCGAAGACAGAAAAAAAAGGCTGTAAGCTAACAATAAAGTTTTTAAAATTTATTTCTCTGTTGTCATGTTATTGCAGAAAACTGAAATGTTTGCCGATCATTAAAACTTTGGTTAATTGCTGCATTGATGCTAGCTAAATAATTAGTATAGTTCTGCATGGGTATTTTTCTGATTCCGAAGTAGTATTTTGTGTTGTTACGTAGTGTTCAATAGACGTTTAAATTACATTTCTTGAGCATTATAGTTAAACTGCAATTTATCTCAATGTATGGATTGTTGGAAATGGGTGGATTTAATCCTTCAGTAAATCTAGTTTAATATGCCTTACTTATTATATTAAAGTAATTCTTGGTTGGATTAACAAAGTACGTTTTGGGGAATCTGAGCTGCATGCTTTGCTATGGGGACATTTTAAAACATACTTTTAAAAAAACTACTTGTTATAATACAAAAATAAAAATTGATAAAAAT
>JAQGCC010003747.1:0-14627 GCA_034698905.1 Xestoiulus laeticollis
CTCCCCTTTACGGAAGATTCTATAGTGGCCATGCGGGGTGGGTCAAAAGTGAATTTCCTACCAGTACTTGCTGGCTACATTAAAAGGTTTTATGCGAAAAACTACGTTTTTTTATACTGTATTATTCCAACGCCATTTGTGTTCATGGGAGGAGGGAGTTCATGGGAGGAGGGAGTGTCACCATGCATGGCGTGACAAGTGGACATGTGGAGATGGTCAAGCGGCGGCGCTAATTTTTTTTTTTTTATTCAAATTATAGTTTTATTGTTGAGAGCCTGGTAAAAATATCCCAATTAAGACTAATAAACTATTCACAAGAATGATGACATCACTCAACGATACAAATCTGCCGGGTGGGTTCAAAGTCCGCGACTAGAAAGTCATCCATGTATGGATGACCCTAGTCCATGTATGGATGACCCTAGTCCATGAAAGGATGACCCTAGTCCCCAGATTTCCCGGTGAGGGGAGGGGGGGAAGGGGGGTTGCTCACATGTGACATATGTGATGAACGCGTGTGACCCTAGTCCACGTACGACATAGACCCATGTACATGTAAAGCCCTGGCTCATCAGCAGTGATCCAAGCATAACCGCGATAGGCCATAGCATAGAGCGTCGTTGACGGTTGAATTTATCGCCACGCGGTAGTCTTAACGATAAAAATAGCGCTCCCAATTGCGGTGGTTTGAAAAAGAAGGGGATTTAAGATAAACGGAAGAAAACAACGACAACAAAAACAGAAACGAGGACTTAACGATGAAACATGGCCTTAACGACAAACGCAAAAGGCCTTAACGCGAACGGATGGGCCTTCGTAAGCGTTCTCGAACGCTACAAGCGACATCTAGCAACATTTAACGATGCGTATATTGAAAACCGTTTTAATAAACGTGAAAATTGCAAATGTATTCAAATACGTCTGCTACGTAGCCGCCATTGCTCCGCAGTCGAAAGGTCCATCGGTTGACCGTTTCCTTTTGAGGTGGTCCTCGTGTGGCATCAGATGGCATTTTTCTCGGAAACTGTCGTGAGTTCGATACGTGCAGTCGTGTGCCGTAATAAAAACACTGCGCTCCCCGATGCCAATATCTCGATTCCTTTGCCATATGGGAATTTTACGAGTGCCGTTTATATACATACACAAAATCCGCCAGAATAAACGTCGTAGGGGCCATATTGGCAACAAAATTCATTTTATGGCCCTATCATTTTGCCACGCCGCCGCGCTTCCAGGCATAAGGTTATACGGATAAGATTGACATTGGTTTTCCAATAGCCAACAGCAGCGCCCTCTAGGATGCCAGACTGGCATTATGGGTCAAGGGATAAGACAGTCCTCAAGCTCTTTCTCCTCCTCCTCCTCCTCCTCCTCTTAAGACCTCCATTTTCTTGTCTAAGACATCCTTAAGCTCCTCCTTCTCTTCCTAAGTGCTCCTTGTCAAACGCCCCACCCTCCTCCTATAAGACCTCCTCGTCCAGTAACTCCTCCTCTTAAGACCTCATTAAAGACCTTGAGGTCCTCCTCATCCAGCAGTTCCTACTCTTAAGACCTCCTTATCCAGTAGCTCCTCATTTTAAGACCTCATCCAAAACTTTCTCCTCAAAGACCTCAATGTCCTCCTCAACCAGCACCTCATCCCCCTCCTTTAAGACCTCTTCACATAGTAGCTCCTCCTAAAAAAACTTAAGGTCCTCCTCCTCCTCCTCTAAGACCTCCTCATTAAGTAGCTCCTCAAAGACCTGGAGTCCTCATCCAGCAGCCCCTCCTCATCTTAAGACCTCACCTAACCCCTCCTCCTCTACTCAAAGGCCTCAAGGTCATTTTCATCCAGCAACTCCTCCACCTCTTAAGACATCATCCAACCCCTCCACCTCATCCTCTAAGACCTCAAAGTTCTTCTCATCCAGCAGCTCCTTCTCATCTTAAGACCTCGCCTAACCCTTAATCCTCTCCTCTTAGATCTCAAGGTCCACCTCATCCAGCAACTTCTCCACCTCTTAAGACCTCATCCAAAACCTCCTCCTCTAAGACCTCCTCAAAGACCTACTCATCCAGCAGCTCCTCCACCTGTTAATACCTCATCATCCAACCCCTCCTCTTCTAAGACTTCATGGCCCTCCTATTAAGACTTCATCCAGCATCTTCTCTAAAACCCTCTATTATATCTCCTCAAGTCCTTCCTCCAGGTCCTTCTTCTCAAAGGCCCCTTTAAGGTACTCTTCCTTCTCCAGAACCTCCTTGTCCAACATATAGACACTAAACCTGACTCTTATATCAACAAGGTTAGATATTCACTGTACGATAGACGGAATGATGTCCAAATTAAATCCAGCTTGGAGCCGGGGTTGTTTGGATCCATGCTCGATTGCATAGAGCGGGAATACTAAAGCATCAGCATGTATGCCTCTACGGCAGCCATATTGGATGCATTAGAGATTTTCAGAACATCGGAACATCCTTGTCGCATTTTAAAACAGCACCAAGACTTAACGAATGCAAATAAGAAAAAAATAGTATATAATAACGCAATCCCGAAAGCGAACAAACAAATGAAAAAAACATTATTAGAGTAAATTGCGAGTGCATTTCTTAAAAGTTATGCACTTAACATCAGACATGTTTATAAATTGCTAATGTTCTTTAAACAAATTTCCAAGATAGACAAAAAGACTTTACATTTCTTTAAATTTGTCTCAGAAAATTTCTGCTTTGAGATCTCCCGAAAAAGTCCAAATCCCACGCACAACGATGACCCCCCCCCCCCCCCATCTTAAAATCCCCGTTTTGCATATATACATTTAACGACAACAGTCGTTACAATTAGCAGTCGTAATACGCATGCGTGGACAACAATGAAACAAATAATGAACTATTGTTTTATGCAAAATGAACTAAAATTAGTCATCTGCAACAGAGCCTCAAAAAACCAGCACAGATGGCGCTTGATTCATGGCGAATAGATAGTGCTTGATAATTTGAGGCAAATCTCCGGTCGCCATAGATGGCGCTTGCGAATTTGTGGCGAATCTCCAGATGCAATAGATGGCGCTGACGGCGAGCGAAACTTAGCGCTACGTGCTTAAAAAATGTGCAACATTTAGATTGGGGGAATCTCCGGACGCCATAGATGGCGCTTGAGAATTCGTGGCGAATCTCCGGACGCTATAGATGGCGCTGGCGGATAGCGAAACTTAGCGGTTCGCGCATAAAAAAATGTGATATTTAGACTGGGTGGTGAGGGTGTTTTGCCACTTTTCACCAGTATCGGATTAATAAATAGGCAGAGTTGCCTTTTACATGAAGTACACAGGTACCCGAAAGCGAACCTGAGTAGGCTACCCTAAATATATAATATGGAGTAGACAACTTAGCTTAGTTTGTAAAGATAACTTCTTGGGACATGAGTAAACATTCTCAGGGGGTTCAACAACAACAACAACATTATCAAAAAATTAAACAAAGTTCATGAAATAGGATACATTCTGAGCGATCCAGATTTGGTTCCAATCGCCAAAATCCTCTGCACCGGATCGAAAGCCATCGCCGTGGGTTGGTACGGAAAACCATGGCGAACCGTCTGTTGGAGGAGCATGTAAAAAAATGCATTAAGGACAAACCCGTTATGAGCTGCAGCGCACTTTTGACGCCATCTTGAAGATGCTAAACGCGGTGGCCAGCGCTTAGACAAACACGGTTCTCTGCGATGGCACTAACGTCACCAAACCCGAGTCACGACACTCTTTAATTCCCGCATAAACAACGAGATTTAGCATCGCTGTCTTTGTTCGTCACGCGCGTGCGCAGCGCGATACTTTTCATCGGCCAAACCTGAATCGGGTACGTTAAGCAGACGCGCTTATCGAACACGTTTACAACTTCGCCAAGTGAACGTTAGCAGATTATTCGGACGAAAATCAGGGGGAAGATTTTTAAAAATGTGCCGAACGTAAGGCGCTTCTGCTAACAGACATGCTTAACGAAAAAAACTGCTAAAACGGACACTAAAGCGTGTCACATCCGCGCATGAGTCGTTACATTTTCTAAAACTGGTTCTATCGCGTACGGTGCTAAACGTGTCTATAGCAAAAATTTTCCTGACTTTTCCAGTTTTCAAACTTACCGATGATCAAGCTAAATTTGAAAAGTCACGGCACTGTTTCAAAAGCAAATTTATACAACGTATCTCGTCAGACTCATGGTGTCACACACACAGCAAACGTGCGTTACAACACATCGACGTCGGTGTCTCGACGTCAATGCCATCGCCGTTAAGGTACGGTTTGTGTGGTGCGGCTGGCCGTGCAACGCTGCGTCAGCACGAAGCCACTAATGACTGCTGCCAACGCCATCTTATGGATGCGTTCTCAGTGGCGCGGCTGCGGCTATCTGCTATTTTTTTTGCGGCTGCGGCGTGACTGCTCTAGGGTCCAGTCAAAACGCAATCGCATGCCACACGTGGTATGCAATTTTTTGCGCCAAGCCAATATTTTCCGATTAAAACATTTTTGTAGTGTTAATTATATTATATTTATTCTTAATCTGGAATTTTAAAAGGTTTAAAGCGAAATAAAAAAAAAAGGTTTATACCTCTTTATTAAGGCTGCAAGAAATGGGTAAAAAATCGTCTGCTACGCATGGATTTGCTTCCCAATGGGAAAACGTCACAATCGGCGGCTTTTAGCCGCATGAGAAAGAATTAACACCCTTGCGGCCGACTTGCAACTGCCTTCGGCCGCAGTCGATACTAGCCAAAATCGCAAGCCGCAACATACAAACCGTACCTTTAGAGAACCCTGGTGGAGGTTTAAAGCGTTTTTTTTTTTTTTAACAGGTGGCCATCTTCCAAGAGATATTCCTATAGAGCAACAAGCTATATATCATCATAACACAAGGCAATTAAATTAGACACACTTATTGGGTAACGGGGAAAAGGGTTTGTGGGTGGGAAGAAAAAAAATATAAGTGTTACACACATACATTGTACGTGCAAATTCGTGGAGCCTCTGAAACAAATTATTAATTAGTAGGCGATGTACAATATGGCAATTTAGAGATAGGATAAAAAAGAAGGGTAAAAAAAAAAAAACCTCAATAATTAATATCAATTGATATAAATTTCCCCTCGACGCGTTTTGTGCCGCGACAACTTTTTCTCCCCGCTTTAATTAAAAGCAATTAAAGCTTCAATTAACTTCCCGCTGATCAATTTATTAGGGCGATATGCGAGGGCACGCGCTACATGCATGTAGCATTACATGTATACATGTATATATGCAGCGCGTCTGCGTGCCGGAGCGCCCTAGGATATTTTCTGCGTATATATCCTGACGAGCCAAAACCACCTGTGGCGCCACCTGTCACCGCACTGATCCTCCGACAGCTGCTGCGTATAGGCCCCTGTGTCTAATCGGTCTAATGCGGCCCTAGGCATGCACAGGGCCTATTAAATCTATAATAAGTGGCCCTTGCATGGGAACAGTTTGGTTAGGTTAAAGGTTATTTGACCCTTGACGACCTCGGCTGACTTTTTGACGTCTTAAAAGACATTTTTCAATTATGTCTTTAGACTAATTAAGACACTTGCTATTTCGGTAAGTACTAGCTGTTTAAAAACATATAAAGAATGTTAAGACACGTTTCATCGATAATGTCTTAAGACTAAATTGACTAAGACACTTTTTATTTGGTTTTTTTCTATACTACTTAATAAGTCTTAAGACATTATATTTGATAAGATATATTCCACTGTTTAAAATCTAGCATATTAAAGGATATTAAGACACCTTTCTACGATTATGTCTTAAGACTAAATTGACTAAGACAATTTTTTTGTTTTTTTTGGTTTTTTCTATACTACATAATAAATCTTAAGACATTATTTTTGGTAAGATATTCCACTGTTTAAAATCTAGCATATTAAAGGGTATGTTAAGACACCTTTCTACGATTATGTCTTAAGACTTAAATTGACCAAGACACTTATTTATTTATTTTTTGGTAAGATTAAGACTTATTATTTTGACAAGATATTCCACTGTTTAAAAGTTCAAGCTAGCATATTATAGGATGCCAAGACACTTTACCAATTTTGTCTTAAGACCTTTTAAAGACACTTTTAATTATGTTTTTAGACTAAATTATGGCACTTGCAATTGCGCTAAGGCTGTTTAAATGGTCCAGGGGGCCCTAAGTTTAGCTTTTAAGTTTGAATTAGGGTAGATGCCCTTTGACCCTATCCAAGGATGGGTATTTATTTTTAAACATGGTCTACAGACCCTGAAGTCAAGCTATAGGATAGGTCCTGTCCCTACTCAGAGGTCAAACGTCGATATCTTTTACCCCGAATATGGATTTTTAGCCGAATAGTCCAAGGGCCCTGAGTACAGGTCAGGTCAGGTCAAAGGCTTTTTGACCCTTGCCAAGGATAGGTCTATGAGCGGGGTTTGTGGTCCCTGTCCTATACTCTCAGGTCAAACGTTCATTTGACCTGTAGCTTGCCAAGGATAGATTTTTGGACAATGGTTCAAGTGCCCTAAGATTAGGTCAAGTCCGGCCCCTACCCAAAGGTTAAAACCGGCAGGGGTCAACACATCCCTGAACTCGAAACCTCAGGTGGGTGGCACGTGGATAAAACGCGTCACAACGGTCAAAAACGCCCTGGCCTGAGGTCACACGGGTCAAAAGTGACCCTGAGGTCAAAAAAACCGTGATCAATATCCTATAGTGACATTCTATTCAGTCACATTTCGAAGATGAAAATTTGAATTTGACCTTTGATCCTGTAGTGCAGAGGCCATGGAAGAAGCGGCGACAACCACCTGTGACGTCATACGCAGTGCGGGGAGTGCTCGGACAGGTGGCATGGTCAAGCAAGTGGTCATTCGCCTTGATATTGCGATGAAAAGTGAGGGTGGAGGTGGGGTCGTCATGAATTATATACGATTATTTTTACGATGAAAAGGGGGGTGATGGGGGGGAAGGGGGTTAGACGAATAGTCAAAAAAAGGGGGTGGGGGGGAGGTAAATACCGTTTTTTTTCCATCTATTTTCCAGCTATAATCTTTGGCAGCAGCTACATTTATATACACTATTACATCTTGTCAAAAAAAAAAACGAGGATGAAATCGAGCTTGAATATCTCACATCTGTCACCCCCCCCCCACCCCCGAATCGAAAATAAAAAAGGGGTGGATGATGATGATGTTGCAATTTGTCATAAAGCGTTAAATTGAAGGGGGGGGGGGAGGGTGACAAAAAGTAGACACTCGTGTGTCACATGGATGATATCACACATCACCTCGTGACATAAACAAAACCCAAAATATGTAAATAAATAAAACAGGCGAATATTAACAACAACAACAACAACAACAAGAAATGAATTTAAATATTTGAAATCTCGTCGTTTGGGGAGGGAGAAGGGGGGGAGGGAGAAGGGGGGAGGGAGAAGGGGGGGAGGGAGAAGGGGGGAGGGAGAAGGGGGGGAGGGAGAAGGGGGGAGGGAGAAGGGGGAAGGGAGAAGGGGGGGGGAGAAAGCCAGGTCGAAAGGTCACAAATTTAAACTCGACTTACATGTATAATTACAACTTGGTGAGGGAAGAAAAATAATACATGTATGGGGTTGGAAACAACAACAAAAAAAAAAGAAATGTCAAGGAGGAGATGATCAAAGAGGTCATCAAAATATAGCTGAACGGGATGTTGAATAAAAATGCGGAAAAAACAATTACAATGTACATGTACATGTAGTGAGTCAATGTCTACAATATAAATTTCTCCCAATTTCGGGTGGGGTTTTAGGGGAATTGGGTTGGGAGAGGGAGGGGGGGGGGGTGAGGGACATGTTTTGTTGACCCCTGTTTTACACGCTTTAAATTTCAATCTTATAAAATTGCATCATATATTTTGAACGGGTCAACTCGGTGACCTCTCAAAAAGTTCTCAACCTACATTTTATTTTCATACATGTAGTTCAAGAATTAAATCCTGCATTATTGGGAAGACAAACAAATGTGCATGTATTAATTTTAAATACATGTATTGAGCCTATAAATTCGGACAAATTTTTCGTATTGCAGCAATAAGCAATGCATAATTCGCGAATGAAATACGAAAAAAGGGGGAGGGGGATGGGGGGGGGTGTGAGTAGTGAAAATGTTAAAATCAAGCTTAATTAAAAGCGAGTGGATAAAATTTATAACCCATTTCTTTTAAAATAAACTGGAACAATTTTAATTTTGGGAAATACAGTATTCACGATATAGGCCTAAGAAACTGCATGAAATCATTACTAGTAGCATATTAACAAATTATTACTAAATATTTTCATATATTTTGTCTAATTATAAAATCAACGAAAGTTATTGGAAATTTAGCATAGATAAGATTTATAGATCTTCATCCCTATAAAGTATAAACCTAGATCTATATCATATATAATTGATTTTTAAACTTTTTAGATGACAAACATAATGAGTTGTTATTTATAAATCCAAGATGCGAGATAATATATTCTTATTGCTCTATAATTCATTTTATATTATAACCCGGCCCTTCATTCAAGAATTAAATCCATGCACAAACACAAATTTAATACACATTTTTAATGAATTTTAAAGACGATGTTTTGAATACGAAAATGTATGGCTAATTGTATGGAATATATCAAATAGGCCTATATACATCATTGCTCGGCATTTTATAAAATAAGTACATGCATAGAGTCTATAGATTTAATCCATCTTAAATAGATAGCGGGAATAAAGTACATGAAAATGGGGCAATTAAACGGTTAAAAAAATTGATATTTCATATATATGATCCTCATTCATTTTTCTTAGAAGCTATAAAGTCAAATATATTTTTAGTAAGCGTATTTTTTTTTTATATGTATAGTAGGCCTATATTAACTATAATTTTACAAAAAATCTTGCGTTTTTATTATACCACATATTACCATTGTATAATTGCATTCTGCGTGATTTTGAGCTATAAAGTATAGGGTTTAATTGCTATAGACTATAGAGGTGCTCTCAAAGTTGACTTTATAGTTGACAGAGTTGACATTAAATTATTTCAGCCAGTATACTAGTATGAACGAAGGGATTTACATGTATACACATAGTGAATTTATAAACGCATATTGCATTATTACATGTGTCAATTATTTAATGACAGGACTAAGGGCCTATACATGTGAAATAGAAATTCGTTGCAATTTGATACGAATTTCGGTCAAGCAAACTTGTCATTTTCAATGTCAACTTGGTCAAAACATACATGTCATGCGCACCTTTATATATAGTTTATCGGAAATCTAGATGAATAATGTAAGCTATGCATAATATGCATGCACTGAATGGTGTCTATCATTTTATACCAGAATTCGCGAGTGTTTTTCACCGAAATTTATTAGAAATGCGGTCAACCAGTCGTAGATTTCCGACGTCAACTCTGTCAAACTATGACCCCTCACCTTCCTATTATACATGCTATCGGAAATCCATATGCAGTTTGTGTTTATCATATATACGCGAAGAACCAAGGGTGTATAATCCTTATTGCTATACTTAACCTATAAGATTTTTCGCGTCAATTTGGTCAACACATGTCACCTCAACCCACATATTATAGCAATTATCGGGAATCTATAGCGCATGAAGAATGTATTATTATATTTATAGGTACGTTCACGAAGTCAATCTTGACTTGTATATATGACGAAAACATCGTGGATTCGTGAACGCGCCTATAATATATATTGTGTTTATCGGGTGCAATTTCTATATATCCACTAATCGGCTTGTTTTCATCGCAATATATGCATTTGAAACGGAATTTCGGTAAACAAACCGACGATTTTCGGCATCAACTTTGTCAATTTCATTACATGTAGCAACTGATCCAATCTAGAATTATATGAAATGCTAATTGACTGCATTATCGTGTTTATCATAGGATTCAACTCTTAATTCTATTGAATTTTCGACAACCTGCAACATGCGATTTTCATCGTCTATTTGTTGAAACCATGTCGTTTCACATGCAGCAACTAAATAATTTTATTGGTAATCTATACATGTATTATACTGCGTTTAATAAGGAATTTTCTTACATTTTTTAATACGAAATTCGGTCATTTTCAACGCCAACTTTGGCAACTTTGCGAGTCGATTTCGTAAGCTGCAAGCGAGCAAATCTAATCGGAAATTGATATGCATGTTGACCGCATTATCGTGTTTACGTTATCAATATACATGTATATATTTTGGTTTCTCGGAGAAAATCGGGGTGTTTTTCATCGCCATTTCCTCTTGGTATTTTGTATCAACAAACCGGTGAATTGCAGGCTCAATTTGATGATCACAAGTCGGATTTCTCGTCTATAGCTAGCTGCATTGGCACACACGCAATGTGATGTTTTTTTTCCCCTGGACTTCTAGGTGTACATTCTATATTTTAGAACCGATTTCATTCCCGTTTTTTTTCAAGCACAAATCATAACTTGTTTTACTGTATTATTTTGTATACATACATGTAGCTGCAGCTGGAAAAGACGTTTTTTTATGATTTTGACGACGTCGTCGATCACTTCTATGTCTGGTTTATACATCGACGCATTCTCTACCTGTCTTTACTGTTTTACACTGTACGAATCGGCGTTATTTTCTTTATTTTTGCTGCTGTAAAATATCGATATTTAAACCATTATGGATGCAAATTTCAAAAAAATTTCTTAAGGAATTTCTAGGAAAAACGCCAGCTAGTTGACCTAAATTTAGCGATTACGGCGCTGATTTTTTAGCAAAAACGAACCTGAGATATCCAACGTCGGTTTCGATGGTGCGATCGCGCTTTAATTACGTCAAAAATAGGGTCAAATCGACCGATTTTACACGTCTTTTTCAAACCCAAAACACCGGAATAAAAAAAAATTTTTTTAATGAGAAATGGAACGACAAAAATTCAAATATTTGAAAGAAGAAAAAAAAGAACGCAAAGAGGATGACGGGAACGTTCGATTTTCGAGCGAAAATGGAACGGGTAAAAAAAAAAAAAAATGTTACGGAAACCTGCATAGGCAAAGGGGGAGTATACGCAATTATTAAAACCACATTATTTGTTTATTTATGGAAATCCGTGCCATTTTTCCTACCTTCATGACTTGGAAATGTTCGGGTCTTAACGTTTCCTCGATGTAATCAACGTCGGTTTTCGTCGGCTGGCTCACGGATCCACGAATTCCATCTAAAACACCTTTGATGGTGAATTTCTTCATGATTTTCAATCACGTACTCCGCAAACTCCATGCAAGCGCGCACCAAAATACGAGGACGTATTTAATGATCACACCGACATCGTCGAAATCAGGGTCGTATTTCTTCTTCCATGGCTTGGATATTTTTTTTTTCAAATGTAGGAGCAAAAAAAAGTAAAAAAAAAGCCAAAACTCCACACGAAACGAAACACACTTTTTCAGAACGGACACTTCGAACTCAACGTTCTGGAATAGCTCGACCGGATGGAACGATCGCTCGAGACGGTGCCCGGATGTTGCCTGCACGCGCCATCTTCCTTTCGATTCGCACCCGCGTCTGGCGCCAACCGGTGACGTTTCTCGATTACGTTCATCCAACTCGATTGTTTTATATTTGAGATGCTCTAGTTTGTAAATGATTTGAAAACGTTTGTTTTTTATTTCGTTATTCGAGGTTTTATGTGGGCGAAACGAATTGCGAGACCCGAATTAGCGGACGCGATGAAGGACACGTGCGAATCGAAATGGGTAGGGTGACCGGATGGTGGGGAAAATGACGGGTTTTGAATTTTAAGAAATTTTAAATTTTAAAAGTAAAATTATGAGATATAAGCCTACATGTAATTATCAAATTTTTACTCAAATTTGAGGTTTTATGTCAGGTTTGCAATTATCCTAAATCAAAGTTTTATTTTATGTTGTGGAATTGTGAAATTAATTCAAATTTAAATTTAAAAAATTGAATTATTAATGGTTTGCTATATTAAAGTATATAATTCAAATTGATATAAAAGAAAACTAGGATTATGCACCGAACAATTTTCAATTTGTGGTTTATTAAAAACAAAATTACATGGACATTATTTTCAATTTTTAATATACATGTATATAATTAAAATTTATATAAATATTATAAGTTTAAATATATATTTCAGCCTGCTCGTAAAATAAGGAAATGTTTTTTTTTTAATTTGAGGGATATACCTACAGACTTTATGATAATTTTTTTTAAATTAACTAACTATAGTTAAATTTTCAAGTGAATTTTTCATACTGAAATCATTTTGTACTAAATTATAGAATTTTTTAAAAGATTATGAAAATGTTGATATAAATTTCTCAATTTGGGTATTATTTGCCTCTTGTAATTGGCAGCATTGTTGTTCCGCACGAGGAAGTTGTCTCGTGAGTTTGATTCCATTTTTTTCTTAATTCTGTTTTTGATTAAAAAATTATTTTAATTGTGATATAAAAATGTTCAATTAGAGATTTATTTTTTCTATTTTAATTTCCAGCTGTCCGTTTTTGAAGTCAATGCAAAATCGAGACGCGAACCGGTGAGTGACCCCTTTTCTATATCATTGGCTGCATGGCAAAAAAGCGCAATATTGCAACATTTTAATTTCATATTTTGCTAATTTAAACCTTTAACGGATATGCCTGTTATTATTTTTGACAAAGTGTGATTAAAGTTTATTAATTCGCTTATAATTACACTTAATTTACCATAAAAAACCTAATTGCTAAACGTGTAACAACCTTCTGTCAACCTGCCGAAAAATTCTGCAATTTGGAATAGTGGGAAAGCACGTGCATTTAAAATAGCCGTCAGGGGGCGGTCTATACATGATCTCGTGCGTTGACGTCATGGTGACGTAACACATAAGTGGCGGGAAATTCAAATTTGTCTTCCTAACCCGTATAAAGCATATTAACCATACAGTTTGTTTAAAATTCGTTTTGTTGATATAATCCCATGTAAATACATCGATCCTAACTATGTAGTCTACGTACTGTAGTTTCTTTGTTTTGTTAATGGTATTCTTTCAATAAAGCATCCTAACCATGCAGCCAATGTGATTCATTTTTTTTTTGGATTATTTTACACGTTATCCTAACCTTTATAAGACTAATCCTAACCATGCGGTCAGTGTACTTCATTATTTAATAGGGCTCTTTGAACACTATATCCTATATTATAAGACTAATCCTAACCATGCAGTGATTCAATTTTTAATAATGATAATTTTGCCACATTTTCCTAACCGCAATAGCACTAATCCTAACCATGCAGCCAATGTGCTTGAGTTTTTAATAGGACTATTTACCAACATTATCCTAACCGATATAAGGCTTAAATCCTAACCATGCAGCCAATGTGCTTCACTTTTGAATAGGACAATTTCACCACATTATCCTAACTGTTATAAGGCTTTAATCCTAACCATGCAGCTAATGTACTTCATTTTAATAGGGCTCTTTGAATACTACATTCTAACCGTTGTAAGACTTTAATCCTAACCATGCAGCCATTGTGCTTCATTTTTTAAAATTTATTTTATTATTGGGCCTCTTTAAATATAGTATCCCAACCATTATAATGCATGTATCCTAACCATGTAGTTAATGTGTTTTCGTTATTGTGTCTCTTCAATCACAAAATCTTAACCGTTATAAGGTTTTAATCCTAACCATGCAGCCATTGTTCCTCATTTTTTTAAATTTATTTTGTTATTGAGCCTCTTTAAATACAATATCCCAACCATTATAGTGCATGTATCCTAACCATGTAGTCAATGTGTTTTCGTTATTGGGTATCTTCAATCACAAAATCCTAACCGTTATAAAGGTATCGATCCTAACCACGCAGTCAACGCGATGCTATTTCTCGCGCCGTTTGCTCGTAGTGATAAAAAAGGGGTGTAAATCGTTGTATAAATTGTCCATTGAATGTCCTAACTACATATAACTATAGGTCATTTTCAGGTCGACCTATTTTAGGGCCTTCTAAAGAGCTAGGGGAGAAAATGTCGTAAATATTTGCGACAAGTGGTCCAAAGTAAACAAAAATTAATTGTCACATAAAATGTCACATTCGAGGCTTAAGGTCCTTTGGGTAATGGGCATCTTGACCGCTTTATTAGGACATTACCCCCTATGTCGCATTAGTACAGGGTGAAATGGAAATCGCGTTAAGGGCATGCTAAACCCGAGCATGCCCTATATGCCTACCACGTTAAGGGCATGTCGAGCCTAATGCCCTTGTACCTTACGTGTTAAGGGTATTCTGAACCTAAGACCATGCCCTATACCTTCCATGTTAAGGGCATACTGTACCTAAGGACATGTCCTATGCCTTCCCTGTTAAGGGTATGCTGAACCCAAGACCAATAGCTATACCTTCCATGTTAAGGGCATGTTAAGACCATGCCCTGTACCTTTCATGTTAAGGTCATCCTAAGACCATGCCCTATATTACCTTTTATGTTAAGGGCATACTATGCCTTCCTTGTTAAGGGTATGCTGAACCCAAGACCAATAGCTATACCTTCCATGTTAAGGGCATGTTAAGACCATGCCCTGTACC
>JAQGCC010003748.1:0-14626 GCA_034698905.1 Xestoiulus laeticollis
GCATAAATATTCTATTATTTGTTTATGTATATGTATATTCCATTTCATGGAAATATGTCCGTAAAGTTTACCAGACCATCTACAATTATAAACTTTGCATATATACATACAATGTATTTCCATGCATAAAATGTAATATACATATACATGCATATAAACAAAAAAATTAAACAAATAATAGAATATTTATGCTAGGCCCTGGTAGATTCCATAATTTCTAATAATTTAGAAAAAAAAGGCTTATTCTGGTATGCAACCCTCTTAAGGGGACTTTCAACCATACCATTTCCAATGGAGAATACTTACTCGAGATTCACGTAGTCTGTGTAACTTCAAATAAACCGAAACTTTTATACACAGGAAATGGTATGGTTGAAAGCCCCCTAATTAAGGGAGAACTGCCCATTGTTTTCCATCTTTTTTAACCATTTTTGTGTTGTATTGGTGATGCTAATGTTTTTTTCGTGTGGTTTTGTGTTTTATTGTATTTTCGTCCGTGTCTTTGAGTATTTATCAACAATATTTTTCAAGGACATTGTATTTTAATTTTTGAATATTTTGTAGGTTTTTTTATATATAATTTAGTAAATTCGAGAACAAATTAAAATGTATTTAATTCAAAGACATATACAGCTGTAGATTAAGAAAAGCGTAAATAAATAATTTTTTTTTTACTTTATACATAGATCATGCTTTATAGAAAAACGAAATAAAACAAGTTTCTACTTGTTCATTTGCAGAACCGGGGATGCTTTGTGTCGGCTTACTTTTCAACGGCTATCGGCTTACGTTTATAGGGTGTTTGCCCTGTTTGGTGGCGCCCTCTACGTTTCACGTGCGAGTCGGTGCGACGAATACAGGGGTGCATCCGTTTTAAAATTCCAAATTTTTGGATTTTCGTGGCCGAGTTTTTCAAAATATCATTAAAATGAGCGTAATCCGAATCCTGTCCAATGCACCAAGATTGCCAACGTGTGTATCCTTAAACAAATGCTGTAGATCCAGCCTAGGTTTAATTTTACAATGTGAGAGACAACAGCGGGCCATCCACCAAATGCGCTTGGCTCAGCAGGTACGAAAGTTCTTATGGTGGTCATGGATTAATTGATTTGAGCGGATCTAGGAAATTTATCGCACACATAAATCAAACCTAATCCTAATTGGGCATATCTTGCCAAACATTTGGGTGTAAGTATTTTTCCCTGTGTGCAAATAGTTGGTCACCGGGGTTGAAAGGTACGTTTGAGCTGTTCTGCAAACCTGCAGAGGCATGCAGATAAAACTGTTCTTGTATGGATCGAGTCAAAAATTTTCAGTTATTTTTAAATTTTACTTTGGAAATATCAAGTGTTTTCAAATGATCCTGAAAATGAGATCCAGCAAACAAACAACTTATGAAAATTGGGGATGCATGTAGTTTTGGAAATTTTAATATGGGTCGAGGTAAAAGTTGGGCTTTGAAAATATTCCCTATATACAGGGGTCTTCAACCTTTTTTAGCTGCTGGCCACTTGCAAAAATTGAACCCCTTTTGCAATTAAAAAATTAAGAAAAAATATTGGTCAAAGTTTTACTCAAATTACATGTGTGCAGTACGTGTAATATCTGGCTTTCATCAATTTTAAATATAAAATCTGCAGGGTTACATGTTATTATAAGCAATAAAAAAGGTTCCAATTATATTATAATACAGGGTGGAGTAGTGTGTTAATTGAACAGCCCTGCTATATAGCATAGTTAGTAAGTTTTGTTAAATAAACAAGCGTAAATAAAACTTACCATGATTTGTGTTGTTTCGATTCATACCAGAGCATTACGAAATTAGTGTCACCAACTACCAGCAAACTACAGCAGCCCAGGCGGAGATCCTTCAGCAGCTCAAATCCGTCGTTTGCCAACGAAGCACCTTCAGAAAAACATCTAGTCTACAAAGGTTCCCTCACGTATGCTGTCCACGTAACCAAATTCATGTCGTTGAGCTCCAGCGCACTTGGACTGGCCATCCAGCCCTACTTGATCGGTCAAGCCGGTGGGGCGCCCCTTGCTGTTATAGCCTCGGTGGGCAGCATCGTGTGCTTCTTCACATACGTGACGCCACTTCTTATTCACTATGTCACCAAGCGCTACATTGTCTACTTGCACTTTGAACCCGAGACTAGCACGTTCACTTGCACCACCCTGAACTTCTTTCTGTTCAGGAAGCTGATGAAGTTCAAGGCGTCTGATGTGGTGGTGCCTGACATTCCTGGAGCTTTCACTTCATTGATAGTGAAAAACAAGCCGTTGCTTTTGGACCCAGCGTCATTCATAGACATCGAAGCTTATCGGCACTTGATGGGTTACGACAAGCCCTTGGACTTGAAGCTGGGCAATCCCGACGATAAGCAGAGTTGATGGCGACAGGTTTGCTGCTATGACGTTAGTCTCTGTATAAATAGTGTAAATAACAAGGGAATTTAATAAAACTTATTTTCCTGAAAAATTCGTTTTCTTTTGTCACAAAATTTTACTCCGGAAAGAAGAAACATTTTTGTTGAAGTTAATAGTCAGGAGGAATAACTCCTGATGCCTTAAATGCGAATTTTTTTGAAACTGAGGATCGGCAGTTGTGGATCTAATAAATTACTGTTCAAGTCAACATTTAATAATTTAGTTCCACTAGATGTTTGTTTGTTTGTTGATTTTTTACGTTGGCCTATTTCTGCACACGAGGGCTAAACACCAACACCAGGGAAAGGGCCTCCTTCACCTCCCTGGGAATTTTGCCTACGAGGGGGGACTTCCACCCCCTCTCGAGGGTTTTTTAACATGCAGAGAACAAGGGGGATCCACACCCTTTACCATATAATACATAAATATTCATATCATATGAAGGGTGTGTAATGCCGGATTCACATCTAGGCTGATTTTATCCGCCTGGCGGAGGCGGACAGCTCCACGCATGCGCAGTGCATCATTGAGATGCACGTGAAGTTTTTATGTGCATCTCAACGATGCACTGCGCATGCGTGGAGCTGTCCAAATCCGCCTAGATGTGAATCCGGCATTAGAGTACTAAATATTAAAGCAGATTCTTGTGCAGTGCTAACATAAATTTTGTGTAAAGCCGGCCACACACGAGGCAATTTCTTTCCTGAAATAAATTCCAGAAATTAAAGAAAAATTTTTTTTAAAGAACCATTTTAAATTTTTGCAACACACGTAAGGCAACAAATTTTGAATATCGACACACACGCCGAAATTCCACGAAATTTTATTTCTGGAATTTATTTCAGGCAAGAAATTGCCTCGTATGGGGCCGGCTTAATAGGTAATTAGCATGAAACGTACCAGTACAGTGAAACTTCGAATAACCGTCAGTCGCCTGAGATGCATAAAAGTTCAAATTCTTCATGTTGCTGAAAACCGCATGACTCACATGAATCCTAAAAACGGGTGGAATAAACTATGGCCGAAGATAATGATGGTTAACCTAAGGAAACATTGCCGATCAGAAAGACGAGCCTTAAAGCCGGCAACACATGAGGCAATTTCTTGCCTGAAATAAATTCCAGAAATTAAAGGAAATTTTTTTTTGAAGAACCAATTTAAATTTTTGCTACACACGTAGGGCAACAAATTTCGTATGTCGACAAGCGCGCTGAAATTTCACGAAATTTTATTTCTGGAATTTATTTCAGGTAAGAAATTGCCTCGTGTGTGGCCTGCTTTACTCAAATGTTTTAAGTACTCGCTCACAATGGAAAAAAATTGTGCAATATATTAAATTACATGTGCTTTTCTACTATTTAAAGTGGGTTGATATCGTATCTTACCTTACGCCTTATTTGTAATTGCGGTCTAATCGTGATCCTTAGCTTAAAAGTTGAAAATAGCCAATCTTTGATGCACTTTTTCACTTTTGAGACTTTCACAGCTCTAAGGTCCACCATATACCAGTTGACTCGTCCAAATTGAACATTCGATTATAACGTCTCGTGATGTAGAAACCTTTGAGAAGAAACGCGATCCAAACAAGTCAAGAATTCATAAGCTTACCTCGGCACGAGTACTATCAAAGTGTTTTATTAAAAACAACGAAATTCAACCGGGATGTAAACAGGCAAATGTCAACCAATCTGAAACGGGCAAAGAGGATGAGGGAATAGCGGTTATTGTGGCACCAAAACGAGGATTCCAGTTCGGAGTAGTGTTTTACAGATTTTGGAAGTTAGGCAGTCTAATAGTTCAAAAAAGGTCAGCACAACCATTGAACCACTGACATCCGCACAACAAAATCCCTCCAGTTTGCCAATGTACAGTAGTTGGCATCAGTCAGCTGCATATGAATACTGGCTTCATCCCAATTCCAAAACATTTTCCCCAGAATAATGGAGTTAATTTTTTTTGCGACTTACAAAGATTTCTGAAATTGCCAAATTCAGAATATCTTCCATCGTAAGGAGAATGCGTCACCGTATATCCAGTAAAAAAAACGCCAAAATCACCATGTACCATCCTAAAATGGTTGGCGTGTCAAAAACGTAAGGGGCACAGCACCGTCATTAAAGAAATAGTCAGATTATCCATACGGAACTTGGCCTCTTCGGGAAAAATCCCTGCATTCTATGCAGTCTTCGGAATTTCCCAGTTTTCCACAGGTTTGTGCAATTTAAGTTATATTCACCGGATTCTTTGCAAATCGCATCATTCTTTGCAGTCTTCTGAATTTGCAGTTTTCCACAGGTTTGTGCGATTTAAGTTATTTATATTCACCGGATTCTTTGCAAACCGCATCGTTGAAAGGTGCTCAGCGCAGCTTGTTGCGGCGATCCCTCCTTTGAAACGCATTCTCGACATGCACGGGGCTAATCTGAAACGAAAAGACAGTTGCCAGTTGGTTGCCTAAACTAAACATTTTGCAGCGATTCCAACTCAAATTGAAATCTAGAAGTAGAAAATGAATTAATAAGATCATAGAATTTGGACACGAGGTTTCGGTACCGATTATTGAGTTAGTAATGTGATTCAGGCAAATATCCCATAAAAGCGCCGTTTTATTCCCCACAGGAACAAGTCCTAGAAGAGTTTTTTTAGATCGTTGAGACACTGGTGTGTGGCTGTCAATCTCGATTCCCAAATTCTCTCTTGAATAGGCGCTTTAACCGAAGTCGAAATAAATTGGTTATTTTTGTTGAAATGGGATCCTGTGATACAGGGGCTCCGCAGCATCTCGTGTGAGCAGTGAGCCAAGTGACATATTGAGTGACATTTCACTCAAACTATTAACTAGTTTTGATTTACATTTATGATTTCTAATTTTACCTTAAGAGGGTTGCATACCATAATAAACCTTTTTTTTCTAAATTATTTTTTTAATTTAATTTTGGAAACTGATAGGAACAACTGGAATGTACGAGGACCTAGCATAAATATTCTATTTTTTGTTTATGTATATGTATATTCCATTTCATGGAAATATGTCTGTAAAGTTTATAATTGTAGAGGGCCTTGTAAACTTTACGGACATATTTCCATGAAATGGAATTTACATATACAAAAACAAAAAATTTAAACAAATAATAAAATATTTATGCTAGGTCCTCGTACATTCCATTTGTTCCTAACAATTTCCAAAATTAAATAAAAAAATAATTTAGAAAAAAAAAGGCTTATTTTGGTACCCAACCCTCTTAACGTGAGTATGAAAATGTAACTTTTACTAAAACCACGTAAAGATATAAAATTTGCCAAAGTGAAACTCCACATCGAAGAAAACCAGCATTTTAGGATAATGTTCAATAAACAGAACTGAATGATCCTCTAACTATCGGGCGGCATGCAACATTAAACTTAAACAATCCGAACCATTAAAGTTTAAGTTTGTTTATTGTGTTTTCTGGCGCTCTATATCACAAACTTAAAAACAAAACCACATTGCATTAATAAGACCATTGAAGAGAGAATTCCAGCAACTCGAGTGGGGCAGGGAAGGATCTTCGAGATTAAAAAAAACTGATTGCGCAGCCAATTTGCAAACGAAGAGGAGGTCGTTTTGACGTGGCTGTAACAGGATTTGTGGGACAGGAAAAAAGGGGCATTGGTGGAAGATTTCAATAAACTGTACAAGTAAAACGACTGCTTTCCCCACCATCCAATTTGGATTACGAATGGGAGTCCACGCTGAACTATTGACTGTACAGAAATCCGGGCATGTGCCCACTGGGGGACGCCGCCGCAAACTTGGGGGAGGATGGGGGGGGGGGAGCTCAACAGTGCACCGCTCCGTCCGACAGCCAAAAAAGCTGGCAGCGATCAACCAATCAAATACCGGTATGCACCTTTGGCACGGCTTCCATAAAAAGTAGGGGAATCTGATGGGACTTGGGCTGTAGTGAGTAGCAACATAGGATGGTCCTACCAAGATTACGATCATGACACTTTAAATTGTGACCAGGTATCGCGCTGTTGCAAATGCGGTGCACAACATACACTAACAGCAGGGTAGATCGAGGGACTCAAAATCTCCTGTTATGTACTAACATCACTGCCGTAGGAGCATTCTCCTGAAAAAGGGTGCGACCTCTACCACATTGCATTTGTTTGCTGACTGTAGGGTACTGAATTGAATTAGATCGTGCATTTTTTTTTTGTTCCAGCTAGTTCTCAGGAAAATATATTACTCGTGTAAAAGTCCCCCTGGTGTAATAGACTTACACGGGGCTATTACACGAGTAAATACGGTATTTTAAAATTATATTGCCCCATTTTCATTTGCTTTTATAATTTGGTTGTCCGTAAACCTCCAACTAGATTTCTGTAAGCAGTTTGCTTTGTTTCAATTGAAACTGTTTTTTTTAGCTCTGTAGCCTAGTGTTAGATATTTGTCACCGGGATTATGGAAAGTGGATTCCATTCACATCAAGGCAGCTTAAGCAATTCTACCATAAAAATCAAGTAGTTATTTCAGATTCTGGTTATTACATCAAGTCCAGTGGCACAACTAAGGGTCAAGACAGCATGAAATATGGCATGATCAGAATTCAGCATTTCGATTGGGCAATCTGAAATTCCCACCATCGGGAAACCAATCGTACGCTGCATTTCAGACCATGTCACGCATTCATGCTATTCCATGCTCCACGTTGTTATTTAGCGTAGTATGATGAAAGGCATCATTTACGATTGCCCAATCGGAATGCTGCATTCAAATCACACCATGCTTCATACTATTTCACGCCCCCAAACTGGTTTTACCCTAAGGGGATTATAGGAACCTTCGAGAAGCATGGCAATTCCATTGATATCTCGCCTACCATTGCATCACTGTCGTTGGTAGGATGCCCGAGTTGCTACTAACCATGACATCAACAAAAAAACAAATTGGCTTTGTGGGGAAAAGAAAGAAGAGGACAACGGGGCCAGAAAAAAAAATTAAAAGTAATAAAACAAAAACAACAAAAAAATAACGAGGTCTATTCCTTTCAACTACTTATCACGATCCAGCCCCAAACTTGAACATGCTTCTACCCTGTCACGCCACCAGCATCCATTTGCAATCGCACAGCACCAACGAAATAAAAAAAAACACCTGAAAAAACGCATCGTCCACAGAGGTCCATTTGGTTTTGTTAGGTACAAAGCAGTACACGCATCCAGACCTTCCACCTGCCCGTTCTCTTCCGTCTTAGACAACCGCGCGTGAGCCCGAGTGCCCACAGGTTGCACCCGAAGCAGTGCATCTCGCACCGAGACGGCGGGCTTTGAATAGACATGCGCACGAGACCATCCTTGCCTTAAAACCGAGTGTTAAGCTGGTAAGAGGTCAAAGTCATCACTAACATGAACCATCGGGACGTTGATGCTGTCGATGACCGGCGTGGCCTTGAAGTCGCAGATGCCCAGCTCCTTCATCTTCCACTCCCAGTCCAGCTTTTGAGCGGCGTGTAGCGACTCGGCCTCGTTGTGATGGCGAAGCAGCATTGCGTCCTGAATGTCCACAAAGGAAAAAGAGAAAACAATGAGCTGTGAATGGCAAGACTGTTCCAACATTTTTCCCGGGGAAATATAAACTGTCAGAGCATCGAGAATTTACATATAAAAATATTCTCAAAATCTTAATTTTCAACACAAAAATGTACAATAAATTGCATGAAAAAAATTACCGAAAACCCTAACATACCTTTACTTTCTCCCATTTGTCGTCGACATCCTGCAACCAAGACAACAAATGACGTCCAGTGAAACGTGTTCTAGCGTTCCTCTCCTTCTCCTCCTGAAAAACGACATTTTTCTTGAGGGAAAATGACAACACCCTGTATGCTAATAACGTCGACTATTATTTTGATTTAATAAATACGTAAAACAATAAAAGGATCCAATCGCTAGACTTCTCATGCACTGTTAAAATCATCCGACAAACGACATAAAAAAGTGCGAAATCGAATGCTAGAAAACTCAATTAGCTTCCGTCGCATTCAATTTTTGTTATATTACAGTGAAACCTGACAATAGCGCATCCAATTAGGACCGCACCATAGGGTGTGCTATTTCAAGGTTCAGCTAAAGTGATGACCATAATGAATCAGATATTATTATCCCAATGTAGATTCACAAATATATATGTTGCAGTTTTAAATGGTTTTTAACAAACAAAACCAAAAAATACATATAGAAAACAAATACAGTGAAACCTCTATTAATGGCCACCTTTTTCATGGTCCCATAGGTGACCGCTGTTCGGAGGTTTCACTGTATACGGTCGTATACAACTGCATCTATGTAAATGTAGCCATTTTTACTTAATTGGTCGTATATGCATGTATCTAAATCCCTTTTCTAAATGCGTTTTATTTGACATTTATCGTCCTGCGAGGATGTACTACTCCCAGGTAGTACGCTAGATGGAGGGCTCTTATTCGCAGGTTTCACTGTATAGTCATATTTGTTATTTTTTTCTCATTAATGAAAGTTTTTGTAAAATGTGTAGGCCTACTACTTTACAAATTATTCCACATAAAGTGGGTAGGAAGACGTAGATGGTAAGTAAATACTGACAAATCAAATAACATTCATTCACAAACACGCAAGGGCTCAAATTGAAAGTGCTCACCTGTTCTGGCTCAATTTGGTTGTAAACTTCCTCATCCTTCAAAATAGTGCAAACTGAAAGTGGAATCGTCTGGTTAGCCATGGCCCTTGCCGCCCTCCCGTGCACCCGCAGGATCTCCTGTTCGACCATTAGTACTAGCTTTTCCTAAATAATTTAAATTAATATTAAAAGCCCATCTCAGAAGAGTGTATACACATATTGCATCAGTTGGAAACGTGTGAAGGGATAAGGATACCTTTTCGATAAGGTGCTGCAGCCTGAGGTTATACCTATCCTTCTCTTGGCTAACAAACAGCTCCTTCATCGGACCATCTACCAGAGATTGGGGTGGGGGAATCTGGTTGAGAAGTAGCAGAATGGGCATTATAAGTACTGCTGCGGTAGGAAGTGCGTAGCTAAACTAAACAGCCAAAATGGCAAACGTACCGTGGGCACCGATAGTCGGCTGGCAGCGTTCCCGGCCAGCACGTACGAGCATCTGTTCAGGAGGTAATCCTTAAAGCCTTGTGGTGGTTTGGGCTGAACTACAAACATGTTTCGTCGCCTTCTGTCAATCTGCAATGATTAAACAAATATGGATGCCAAAAAATTTTTCTCACATAAAAAGAACATGGCTCGCCAGGTAGTGCCATCTGAGATCTGCATTAGGTATGCAAAACTAGTGTTTTAGCTTTCTAGTCAAAGACTGAGCCCCATATCCAAATGATCCATGTGTCGAGGTCTAAATTTTCCAGTATTGTTATGAACCAGCTCATATACAGCACTGACAAAAATGTGGGAACAATTTAAAAATTTTTGTAAAAGCAAACGCATGACAGGAAAATGCGACTAGGGGAATTGTTAAGAACGGCACTGATCAATAATAAAAACCACAAAAAGTACCAGTATTTTCTTAGAATGGATGCATTTATTGACGTTTTAGTCATTTTGAGCGCACCTTGCAATCGGCTAGGGCGAAAAAAAAGTCTCCGATAAACCAATAACAATTAGTTGTTATTGGTTTATCGGAGACCAACCAAAAATAATATATATATATCGACAACCAAAAATAAAAATCTAGAAGGGTGTGTACATGAAGTTGTTGTTTTTCAATAGGAAGATTAAGCTGCCTTGCGTTTAACGTGAACGTAATCGACAGTTTCGATTTGTACTTGAGCCTTCATGTTAATTTGTTTATGTTACATTTACGTGTACGTGAAGAAAGCAGGCTTCACGTACTCGTGAACGTGAGAAAATGGCACTGAAAAAGGCAGTGCTGTCAAATACGTTCACGTGTACGCAATATTGCTTAATACATGTATCCCTAATATCAATGCCCTTTTTAACATTTCCCTATAATCACACTTTCCTGCTACTAATCTGCTTTTACAAAAATTCTGAATTATCCCAATTTTAATGAGCAGTATATCTTCGCATACTTTCAGAAACTTTGCACATGACATAGGCTACATAATTAGCATTCAATTAATGAATACTAGCATAATGTGCTAATGAGTTACATAACAAATTAATCAGTGAATAGATAGCTATCAAAACAATAAGGGTACTCAAGAGTCAGACAAATAAGCATATTTTCGGGGAATGAAACTGTTCCTCAATTTTTTTTATTTTTCGAATTGCACCTTCACCACGTGACATTTTTCTGAATCCTGATTGGTGCATTGGTCATGCTCAGGATTTTTTCACTTGCCATAGGAAAACTGTGCGTATAGGATTGATTTCCGAGCATGCAAGTTTGTGTTAGGGAAAAAAAATGCAACTCAACTCAGATTGGCATTTGAGCATGACCTAAATTTACTACTGCGCATGCCCGAGGTCAATGCTCAAACCTCATAAAACTAAATTTTTTACTTGCTCAGCTGTCCGAGTACCCTAACTGCTGATATAGCCCTCGATTATACTGAAGAATTAAGCAAATAATGATGCAATTTCTGCTTAAGTTATATATATATATATTGCAAACGTGCTAATCAACAGTTTCAATGTAAGAACGGGTGTAATTTTTAAAAAAATTATGAATTATGTAAAAAAAATCAGGAACAAAATACAATGCCGGTGCTTCAAATCCGTGAAAAACAACCGGAAATGCGGCAACGAAATTTTGTAAAGAAAAATTAAGATATTTGCTAAACTGATAAGAAACGAAAAGTAGGGCTTACCTGCTTTCTAATATTCAAAAACATTTCGTAGCAATTAAGTATGGACTGATCCTCGCAGTGGGACGATGCGGAAGACCACGAAGACGAAGCAGAGCTCATGTGCCCGCCCGAGTTCCCCTCGCACGGTTGGCCCTCGCGCGCCCGCAGTTTACGCTTCCTGGGGTGCATGTCCGGCCCGTTGGGCTCGTCGACCGCGTACTCCTCCCCTAATTCGTATTTGGCTTTCCCCCCGCTCAGATCCACACTGCAGTCCGTGAGGCTGCTGTACTGAAGCTGGGTGGGCGACGTGATGGAGTTCGAGGTCGACGCGCTGGCCAGTGCTGCCATCCTCTGGCTACTGCGCGTCACCCTGTGAGACCTTTCCTCCGCGTGCCCATCCCGCGACTTGCCCTCCTCTTTAGTAGAGCAGTCGCCGGAGGACGCCGACCCTCCATACGCACTATTGTTCGTCGCACTACCGCCGTGATTCCCAGCATCCGACTTTGAGTCGAGTATGTCGCCACCAGGCGCATTCACTACGTAGGGCAGCGCCTGTCGGCTAGCCAATTTGTTGCGGTCCTGCTCCGACAGGGATGTGGGTGGAATGACGATCTTGAGAGGTGGCACCTTGGGGAGCCCGTGGCCTGCCTCGTGCAGTTCCAACTCGTTTTCCGCATCGCTCTGCGTGCTCTCAGTTTCCGAACCAGAGTTCAGGTGGGGGTTTTTCGTGGGAGGTGCCACCTGGGCATCCTGGGAGTTTTTCCGTTCCTCCTGGCCACCCTTCTCTCGACTGTGGTTCCTCAGGGACATTGAGACGCCCGAATTCAGGGATCCGGAGTTCATTTTTAGGCCGGCGTCACCACTGCCGTCCTTCCCATCTCGTTTGCGCTTCCGCCGGTTATCGTCCTGCTCCCCCTCGCTGGCCTCGTCACCTTCGGGTCGCACGTGGTTGTTGCTCTCTCCATTTTTCTTCCCAGATCCCTCGCCGTCACCCTTGTGCCGCTCGGCCTGATTGTTGGCCAGCCCGGCAACATGGTTTTCCATAGTCCTGGCGCGACCGCCGGTTTCGGACAGCGCCCCGTCCACCACCAGGGAGTGGTGGTGATGGTGTAGTATTACGGATGCGTTAGAGGACGAGTCCTTGGTACTGCTCACAACGTTCAGCTGAGGGTCGTACGCGTCGCTGTCTGGCGTGGAGGAAGAGCTGCGGGTGGAGGACACCGACGTGCCGTCCTTCTTGAACTGCTGGTAGGCGCTCTCGCCAGTTTCCATGGTAACGCAGTAGGACTGGTAGCGTGGTTCCGACGAGCTGACCTCAGTGGGTTTGGACGTCCCGCCGTGTCGATCATCCCGAGGTTTTATGGGTTGAAAACGCAATGTCAGTCTAGGGGAGCTTGGTTTGTCTGGACCTGTGGGGAATGTAGAAGCATTGGCTCGGGCAAAAATGCAAAAAAAAAACACTAACGCTGGGTTCACGTGTGTGCGTTTTAGCATTTGCATCTGAGGTGTGTTTTGAAGTTAAAATTTAAGCGCTTCAAGATGCATACTGTGCTGCAGCAAAAAAGTGATGCATCACAGTTCACATGTAAACGTTTCACTGCACGTTACACATCTCAGATTTGCTGGAAGCAGTGGCAAACTACTGCTCTTTGGCCCAATTCGAGGCCCTCTTTTTTAAAGGAGTGAAACGTCAAATACGTCATCTATCTCGTGAAAGTGTAAAGTATTAAATGCAAAAACTAGTTTAATGGTTATCGATTTTTATGATAATTTATCTTTCAAACATCACCGCCTATAATATGACAATTAAAGCTCGCTACAATAAAGCATCATATTGCATATTTTTCGATCAAAAATGCGCACTTTTAGACCTAGTCATGTTTTCGTTAAAAACGCGTACATTTTTGGGTAAAAAATGCTTCCTTTTTTCGGTAATAATTTACAAACACATTTTTTCATAAAAAAAACACAATTTTCGGCCACAAATACGTCCTTTTTTTGTTTTAATTAGACTATTTGTCAGTAAAAATATTCCTTTTTTTTTCGTTAAAAATCACGTCTATTCTTCGTTATAGGCCGCCATTTTTTTTTTGACGCACACTGTACTGAAAAAAGTTCAAAACTTTGAACGCACCTACGATGCACTCAAAACATGACACATGCAGCGCTGCTGCAGCGACACATGTGGCTGAAAATGGCATGTCATATGTGTGCAGCAGCTTTTTTGCATCACGACGCAAGAAGTCGCTGCAAACGCACGTGAAACGCGCACATGTGAACCAAGCATTACTTTGCTTTCTTCGTAGAAATTACGGAATGATCGGACTCACCTTTTGATGACTGATGCTGAGGGGAACTTTTTCGCATGTTGTTGGGGCACACAACGTGTTTGGGAGTAACGTTGGGCGTGAGACGGTGTGATGTCAGCTGGGAGGTGATACCTGGAAAACGTCCAAAAAATGCGAACTGAATGACAGTCCATTTGGGGGTATGCATCGGGCAATAGGATGTCAGTAAAATGAGTTTACTTCCTGTATCAGGGACACTGCTCCCCTCATCGTGGAAAAGGAAGCCCCCTGACACAGCCGACCCTGACGCCACTACAACTCCGGCAGGTGTGTTGCTGGAAGGCAAGTCAGTATGGTTGCGGATTAAGTCGACGACTTTTTGATTAAAGGATACGCTCAGGGGAGTTTTTCCATGAACGGATTTCGGGTGAGGCTGGGCTCCGTGCTGAAGTAATAGCTTGACTAGCTGTAAGTCGAGAAAAGAAAAACCAGCAGCGTATTAGCACAACCTCCTATCCCAGATTGGCCTAAACTCCGGATCCAACAAACCTTGCAGTGTCCGTTGACTGCTGCATCGTGCAATGGGGTAATGTCATCGAGGCCCCTAGCGTTGACATCAGCACCAGCTTTCAGGAGAAGCTGGGCAGCTCCCAGCCAGCCATAATTGCAAGCTTCATGAAGGGGAGTCCATCCTACGATAAAAAAGGGGTTGAAAATTATTTTTACTCTAAATTTATACATATTTATACATACAGAGAAATTTAATTTCGAAACAATCTTCTCATCAAAATTGATTACAATAAAACGTCTAGACATTAAAGACTTTATGAAATTTTTTTGAATTCATGCTACCAGGAAATGCCGAAATTCATAGTGACAGAATCTGAGAGGAGCAAATTTCCTGTTTGACCAACACAACAACATGCCTGCCTACCCAACATTACGCCCCAGGCCACACTAGACTGGAAACGCACGTTTGGCTAGTCACAAACAGAGCATAGAATTTAATTTAAATTCTAGAATTATAAAATTTGCACATTAAGGGGGCGATCCCCACTATAATCCCCAATGGTTAAGATGGGGCCGAATTTCGAGCTGTTGTTTTTCCC
>JAQGCC010003749.1:0-14625 GCA_034698905.1 Xestoiulus laeticollis
AGAGTGGGGAGAACAGACCTGGGTCCTGGTTGTAGGTGTCTTCTGGATGAATTCCTAGGTCCCCTAACACAGGAGACCTCTATCCAAGAGTGCAGTGCAGCAGCTGCAGAGGGTTGATTCCTGCGGCTGTGTGGGTGTCTGTACCTGGGTGTTGGGAAAGACACGGCTCCTTGGTTTTCAATAAAGGCCAAGACAAGTTGCTTTAAAGGTTTTAACGGTTACATATTCATTTTATTACAGGACTTTATGATGGGAGCTGCATAAGAGCTCTACAACTACACTTTGGCTCGTGGAAGAAAAGTCTGGCCTGTCAGGGATGACATAGCCTTAAATATCCACCGTCCAGCTTTTCTGGACCAATAGGAAAGAAGGAGGGGGACAGGTCCGGAGTGTCCTCCGCCAGTGGGGGAGGACAACAGGATGTCAACAAGTAGGCCCTCAGATAAGTTACATCTTAAGTGTTTAATGCAATTTCCCCTAGTGCCACGCCCCCTTGGACAGTGGTACTTTGTTTCATCATCTTTTGTATATTTACAGTTAGGACCATTAGGACCCCTTATGGACCATCAGGGGGGAGGATCAAAAGTGGCGCTGAGGAAGATGCCAACATCTGGCCTCAAGCATCCTAGAAGTAACAGGGTGTGAACTGGTAAGTAATCCCCTTGTTACTTCCCCTCCTTTTCAGGGTAATTTTAGTTCCGAAGCGTGGGCCGCCTCAATGTTTCGGTTTGAAGAAAGCCATTTAACATGTTCCAAGCAGAATTGAAAAAAATGTATTGGTTAATAGGTGCTACAGATAAAAAGTATCTAAAATGAAAACATACTAGTGAGAAAATCTATCTTCAAATTGTTTAATAGTAGCATAGCCTACATATGTATAGCAAATTCTTTTATTGCATTCCAAACGACAATGTAGGGGTTCCGTAATTTGGAACCACGTTCTTGGCATAGATAAAATACTGCTTTTCAATATTTTCAGAATATTGGGAGCCATTGTCTGTGACATCCCTAATGATTTATTTCCTCTCTTTGTTAGTCTCCACAGTTAATAGCAATAACCTGTAGTCCATGTCCACTAACAATGCCATGGTATCATAAGAGCAGATACTGCAATAGATATTTTAATTGGATGACGGGAATATAGCTAGGGATACAATGTCGATAAGTAAAATTGTGTAAGCTAAGAAAACTCTTTGTATTTGCACCATTATTGTACTGTACAGTGCACATAAATTTGTCTTAAACAATAGGGGAGAGTCGGGCAACTTCGTACAGTTTTTACATTTTTGCTTATATTTCTGAAAAAATAATTTTCATAAAAACAAATATATATATGCAACATATGCGTAAACCTTTGCTCTATCTACTGTAAACATATAAATAATATCGTTAAGTTTTATCAAAATTAAACCTTTATTTTATTAGTCTTTTTCAATGCAGAATGTAACTTCAAGGTACAAATAAATATATGGGTCCATATAGGCAGATATCTGGATAGTTCACCATAAAGCGGCCACGACCTTATATCAAAAATTGAAAACAATCTGGCAAATTACCCTCCGCCACATGGCATGTTATATGCTGACTGTATGGTTATAAATTTAATTAAATACAACATACCAACCTGGGAAATAAATTATTTTAAAGCTCTTTTTACAGGCTTTAATTTGGTGCAAAACATGATTGAGATTTCAAAAAAATAATAATTATAAAAAGCAATTAAAAAATTAAAATACACAATGTATTTCAAAAAGTGGCATTTTTAATATTCGGAAAAACTTCCAAAATTTCTTCATAGTATTATCTTCCACTTTCCAAAGTTTCGTTTTGGATCATTAGGGGGTCATGAGACATATGGAGTTGAAATTTCAAATAATGTACATTGTATATAGAATAAGTCTAATTCAGCCTTGACCATGGCGTGCCTTAATACTTGTGTCACATTTCAAATGTCTATATCTCGCGGTCCCAATATGATAAAATGAAACTTGAGAATTTTTTAAGAATTTTAAAATAGCTATTTTTAGAAATATTTTAATTTTATTGTTTTTTTTATTATTATTATTTATAACCATAATCGTATTATATACCAAATTAAAGCCTATCAAAAGAGCTTAAAAATGAGACATTGCTCAGGCTGTATCACATTTGGAAAAATTATGCATCAATTTTTAATAAAAAGAAACAGGGAAGCCAAATGAAGATGTCAAGGGGCTCTGCATACCACAAGTTACAAACCCTGCACAAATCGTCTTTGCATTGTAAATTGGAGATTATTTACATATGGGAAAATTTATTTACATGGCTGCCCCTTCCTGTCTTCATTTGGCTTCCCTGCATTATTTCAGTGCAATACAAAAGCATTAATAACCGAAAAATACACTTTTTGAGGTCAAGGAGACATTTGTCATGTTCTTTGGGCATTTATACTCCCCACACTACCAGCTACAAAACCTGTAAATTTGTCTGCTGACATGTCTGCGAACACGGGTGTGTTTACGCACCATGATACACCATAAGCGCTTCTGGTGTGTCGCTTGTCTTTTGTCGGATGAATAAATATGCGTAACAGGGCCATTATAAAACAGCATTCTAATTATAATCATATGACGGATTTGAACTAGGAATTTGTGAGTATACAAACAATATAGAGTTGTATCAAACAGAGCCTATGTAGCCTAATCGGGAGATTGCGCCACTATGCTAACTACAGTATGCTATCGACAGCACTGTATTTTTTTAGCATGGGTATAATGTACACGATCATTAGCGTTAGCATGCACGCTAATGCTTGCGCGAATCTCTCTAATGTAAAGAGGAGAGAGAATTTTAGTTAGGGGAACAATGTTCAGCTACAGTAGGGAGTTATCGAATCGTCAGTTTTTAACGTAAACTTGTGAAACTTTTGTTTTTACATATTGTGATGTGACAAACAAGATGAGGGGTGAATGCGGAGCGATGCGGTGTACTTTATTGGGTAATTTTTACTGTTATTGGATCCGCGTTTTTCATCCCTCATCTTGTTTGTCACATCACAATATGCAAAAAAAAAAACAAAGTTTCACAAGTCTACGTTGAAAACTGACGATTCGAAAATACCCTACTTGTATGCATGGTCCCAATGTTCCAGTGAGCGAGAACTCTGCACATCTATATGTGCACAGATATATGTTATACAATGCATGTTTGATTAATGTTAGGCCAATGTCAGGATTGCAAGCAAAACAGAAATGGAAATTTTGCTCAGTGACATCCTAGACATAAAGCAAGATGACAATTATCATATCTTCAGCGTTGTCGTCGTGTAGAATTTTGCATACATGTATAGGGGTCTATGGTGCATTACGTTTGCACAGATCGAATGGATGTATGTAGGGTGCTCGACCTTTGGATCTCCATGCTTTATCAAGGTGCCCCTTAGCTTTGAGATCTGCCCTATTTGCTATTTCGGGTCTTTAAAGGGGAAAAAATGAAGAACTCTGCACATCTATAGATATTGTCCTGTGTTTTAGGTAGTAGTTTTATGTTATATGCATGAATGTTTGATTAATTTTAGGCCAATGTCAGGATTGCAAGCAAAACCGAAATGAATGCATTTCGCCCAGTGACATCCTAGACATAAAGCAAGATGACAATTATCATATCTTTAGATTTGTCGTCGTGTAGAATTTTGCATACATGTATATATGGGTCTATGATGCATTGCGTTTGCACAGATCGAATGTACATTATTATATGTAGGGTGCTCTACCTTTGGATCTCCGCCCTAATCGTGGCGCCTTTAGCGTTAAGATCTGCTCTATTTTGCTATTTCGGGTCTTCAAAGGGGAAAAAATGAAGAAACCCTGTCCCTTTGAACACAAAAGACTTGATCTTCTAATGTATCAGTAGGGAAAGGGTTGGACGTACATTACTAGCTTATTCAGGTACATACGTTTGAATGCTTGGAAAGCTTAAGAGTAATTAGCCAAGCATTCGACACGAGCAAAACCACGACAGCAAAATAAAAACGCAAAGAAGAATGAAAGGTTTATCCCTCGCTTATATTTGGTTGTAAATAATGCAATCGGGGGCGAACTGGGTTAACGACAAAATGTGAACCACGAAGAACGTTGGCAACATCATCAGCTGCTCGTCCGTGTCCTTTCGTTCGCACCTCAGGAAAGGTTATTAAATTGAAGATTCCCCATCGAAAGGGTCCATTTTCTCACCTAGGCAATTTTCCAAACGTTCTCGCTATCATGCAGGCGTCGTTCGTCTCTCCGAATCCTCGTAATCCAGCATTTAAAAACGCACACACACAAGCGAATGAACGAAACTAGCTAAACAGACATTTTTATTCCATCTCGTGCGCATGCGCACCAAGGAAGCGTTGCATTTCGGGAGGTGATTTCATTTGCATGTTCAAGATGGCGGCGACCTTGGGTGTTCTGCTTCGTTCCGTAACCGGTGAGAAAATTGCAAAAAAATTATTTCGTTTCTCGGTAAAAATGACCAAAAAAGAGACACGGGTACTGTGTGGTTATGTGGGTTGTTCTGGGATAATTCAAATATGAGAATGTTACGAAACGTTGTCATATTTCGTCCGAATTCCAGTCGTCCTCAGGTGCGATGGAGATCGCAACCCTGATTCTCGAATTAATGTCCAGGTTAAATATATGCGACAATCCAAGTTAAAAAAAATGCCTGTAGGCAGTCGTATTCATAAAATCCACTTTAAAGAGCCAATAAAAACCGCTATTAATAAATAATTTCACAACAATATAATATAGGTCCACATTATATATTTTCAAATTTGGTGAACATGGAAAAAATGGTCTTGAAGTTCAAAAGAAATAAACGCGAGTTAAACTATTTAAATACGTCTGCTGAAATAAATTATAATCTAAAGTTAATCCATAACTAATTGAATTCTTTCGAAATCTTTGGCTAATGTACAAGAAACATTTTCTAAACGGTATGCTGGTAGGCCTACTGAAAAACGAAATTAGAACAATTACTCAGTTGCATGCACGTACAACGCTGAGAGGATTAATAATAAATGCGTAAATATCTGCTAAAACGTGGCGATGACCAGGAAGAAGGGATAGGAGAAGTTAGACAGGCTAGATCTCAGCCCCAGATAAAAAAGTAATGTTCAAATTAGGGACAACTTAACCTAATAGCACAGTAGCTAATAGCCTGCGACGCTGCCTATAAACAAGAACGGTCGACGTGATATACCCTTACCCCTACCAACAAATAACTCGGTCGATTGCAAGCTTGTTTTTATGAGTTGTTCAAATTCGCCTACATAAATAGAATCCCTGGCATAAAATTATTGCATAAAATTTCATCTCTGTATTTCTGCATTCAGTTCGTCCACTAGGCACCCGGTCTTGTTACGCCGTCACAAGACCCAACCTTAACATAGGTAAAGATACCAAAGTTCTCTGTCAAGGATTTACTGGGAAGCAGGTAACATTGAAATCCATCCCCAATTTTCAACATGTAAATTTCAAAATATCCTTTTTAAAAATTTATATTTCATAGGGAACATTCCACAGTAAACAAGCTTTGGAATATGGAACTCAATTTGTTGGTGGAATTTCACCCGGCAAAGGTGGCCAGACCCATCTTGGCCTGCCAGTCTTCAACTCTGTTAAGGAGGTGTGTTTTGTTATGTAGCTTGCAAACGTGCGGCATGTGTTTTCATGGATATTTTACCACCTAGGCAAAAGACGGTACCGGTGCAACTGCATCAGTAATCTACGTCCCACCCCCAGGGGCAGCTGCTGCCATCCTGGAGGCGATAGATGCAGAAATGCCGCTTGTGGTTTGCATCACGGAAGGAATTCCTCAGCAGGACATGGTCCGGGTGAAGCATCGTCTTGTTCGGCAAACTAAAACCAGGCTCATCGGCCCAAACTGTCCAGGGATCATCAGAGTAAGGAGTCTTTGGATTGAATGTTTGAAA
This sequence comes from Xestoiulus laeticollis, assembly GCA_034698905.1. NCBI lineage: Eukaryota > Metazoa > Arthropoda > Diplopoda > Julida > Julidae > Xestoiulus > Xestoiulus laeticollis. Next base: position 5,957 of record JAQGCC010003749.1, read on the forward strand.
CATGCAATGTTAAAGTTTTAAACGATCTACAATAATTCTATATTATCGTTCAACTAAAATTTCTCACCGTTTATGTAAATGCAATTGAGCAAAAATAAATATTTCCGTCTAATTCTTTTAGCCTGGTGAATGCAAGATTGGAATCATGCCTGGCCACATTCATCAGAAAGGGAAAGTGGGAATCGTTTCTCGTTCCGGTACTTTAACATACGAAGCCGTCCACCAAACAACACAAGTTGGACTTGGACAGACACTATGCATTGGTATCGGAGGTGATCCTTTTAACGGGACCAATTTTCTGGATTGTCTCGAGGTTTTTCTTAAGGATCCGGAAACGAAAGGCAAGTGGATTCTAAAGAAGCATCTGCTGCAATTTAAACATAGTTAATAAAATTCTTTTCGATTTCATAGGCATCATATTAATCGGAGAAATTGGAGGAGGAGCTGAGGAACGAGCTGCAGAATACCTCACGCAACACAATTCGGTTTGTATGGGAGACTGGGTATTATGTCGCCGTCACAAGTTTAACATCTTTTGAATAATCGTTCCTTGCTTTCTGATCATGCAACCAAGATTTTTCTTGCTGTAGGGCTCTAATGCAAAACCGGTCGTGTCCTTCATTGCTGGGCTGACTGCACCTCCTGGTCGCAGAATGGGCCACGCTGGAGCCATCATTTCAGGGGGTAAAGGTGGCGCTAAAGAGAAGATTGCTGCACTGCAAGCTGCTGGCGTCGTTGTCACAATGTCGCCAGCCCAAATGGGAACGTCAATTCTTAATGTATGGCTTCTCGTAGCATTTCCAGTCTTGTTGGTCACCGTATCTTTCGTTTAATACTAAATAGCTTTTTTTCCGTTTTAGGAGATGAAAAAACGTGGTTTAGCATAAAACTTTCCCGGAAAAAACTTTATTCTGCCACGGGTGCATTGCAGGGAAACTTGATTTAAAAAATAGTGTATAAACATGTTTATTTACGAAGAGATTACTCGGGTCGCCGGTGAATGCATGTTTCTAAACTGAAGGTGCTGGATCCAAGGAATGTCTCTGATTACAGAATCAAGTTTTTTTTTTTTCAACGGCAGACAAATTTGCAATTAAAAAGCGTTTTCACTGTTGTCAAGTCATTAGTTGAAATAAATGAAAATTTTAAGAATTTTTTGAAGATTGATAATTAAGAGAAGGATAAATGCTAAATCGTTATCCCGTTCTAAAAATGTCAGGGTTTGTTGAAGATTTTAAGATTCTCCAGCTGGAAATTTTGATAATCTATTTATAGGGATTGAAAGCACTTTTTCTCCCTCAAGAAACATTGAATTGAGTAATTCTGAATATTGATGTGACATACGTTACTAGTAGCATGTATTTGCCACAGGCCAAGTCACTTTCGTTTAAATTAATTTTCATTTTATTGAAATGATCGTTAAATGAGGAACAAAATGTTCCACCAATTTTCATGCTGGGGGCATGATTTCGCATGCTAGGCATGGCAAGAAAAAGTTGGTAAAGATATTGTGACAATAAAAAGCCAGATTGCTCACATACAGTATAACCCCTGTTAACTAATAAAATTGACCAGATTAAAAAAAATATTAGTTAGTAGAGGTTATTAGGTAATGTGGTTCTCTTTTTGAAGTTTTTTAATGATAAGATACTTCAATGTACACACACTGAAACGGCTAATTTGCCCCATTAAAAAAATAGTACATGTATAAAGTTATGACTGATGACAAACGTGCCCAACTATGAAAAAAAGCAAGCTGCATGAGGCAAAGGCTTCATTGGAGAAATTGAATCTTCTTTCTCCAGCAAGCTGGCGACCAGATGGAGCATCTAGATAGCAATGGTTCGCACACTGCAGAATACTGTAGTTAAGCTGAAGAACGAAAAAAACAACGTCCAGAGAACTTTGGATAGTTACTTTCTCCCCCTTTTTAGTTTTAACATTTTTTGTAAAGTTAAGGTATTAAATATTTATTAGCTACTGAAATGCTTGGGACCATTGAAATGCTATTGAGCATTAAGTAAGAGGGGTTAATAGCTAATGTCTATTGCCCCAATGGCGGGACCGACATTTTTTTAGCTACAATGGGTTATTAGCTAATAGATGATTGGCTATGAGGGGGTTCTATTGTATCACTATACCTGTACTGTATAACTATTTCAAGGTTATTTCCCATTCTGCACATTCCCACTCACTCGCAGCTTGTTTAAAGAGTGCATTGTGGTAAACTTAATATTTTGGTTTAATTATCTTGGTTTCTTTGTACATTAGTAATGGTTTGGTTGCAAAATAAGAGGAAATTCTAGGAAGTATTCACATATACAGTACTATACCTGCAGGATACTACATGTACAATTTCCAAGATATTGAATGATGGCAACAATCGGATGTTTAATACTACATTTGACTAGGGATGTCCAACTCTCACATGAAGAACCTAATGGCAAAATACCAATTAATTTGGTTTTTAAAAGTATTTCAAAATGTATTAATGTACATGCACTAGTAGTACAAAACATCTTCTATGACAATTTAGTAAAATACTCATCCCATATGTAAACTGCATTAGCACTGTTACATAACTTCTTGGTTCAGAACCTCAGACAATTTTAAATAAGCTATAAGCGTATTCATATAATTATGTGAATCAAAGGCCAGCAATGGATAGACTTCAAAATGTAACATTTTTTTTATTTTCATTAAAGATTTATAGATAAAGAAAAAATTTGCATCTCAATTGCCAGTTTAAGTCATCCAACCATTCCACCATTGAATATGTTTATCGGTCATTAATGATGTGCAACGGATTTAAACCCTCGTTTGTTAATTTGGAGATTTTTAACGTTGGACTAATTTGTGAACACGCGAGTTATACACATATGCCGAGGACAGGGCCTGTTTCACCTACCTGGAAATTGTGCCTACAAGATGGGATTTCCACCTCCTCTTGAACCTCTTGGGGGTCTTGAACGTGCTCGCAGAGAGCAAGGGGATCTACATGGGCATCGGTTTAAACTCATCCAAAGGATCCGCCACTTTGAAAAATTCCACCGACCTCGACCGGTGAGCAAGCCCCACACATTTGAAGCAAGAGGCAAGCGCATGACCCACTCGACCGACCACACCTTAACACTGTTAGCTTGGTTCGCATAGATTTCAAATATTTGAAACTTGTGAATGATGAGTAAATTTGCAAGAAAACTTCTTCAATTTACACATTTTAATATTTTTTGTTATCTTTTCACACTCTGGTTGCTTAGGAGGACTTGGAAAAGTGCTACCTGTAATGATTAAAGACAGTATAGACTGCAGTCGCACCCATGTGCACTTTGTATTCTAGATGGGGGAATGGAAGTGGTTGCAAGAATGAGGATTGAAACTCTGAAATCCCTCTTTGTTCATGCATGGCCAGCAAAAAATAGCACGTTTGCTCATTTCGATTTCGAAATTTCAGTTAAGAGACATCAGCATGCACTCCTCGTGCCACATACTCTCAAAGCCCCTCCAAAAGTTTAGTCTTTTCACAGAAAAGTAAGATCCTGAGCTAGAAACATTTCACCAGAAAATAAAAAAAAGTCTTTGCAGAATGCGTAGAGTACCAAAAATACAACTTCTGTTCTACCAAGCACCAGTTCAAGGAATGCCTTTGCCCAATTCAGTGTCACACCGATTTTTTGCAATGCATTCACAAATTGAGATTTAATCTCTGCTGTAGGTAGCGCTGACTTAGTTAGCCACAGTTTGGATTTGAATTTTTAATTTTGGTTGCTTAAATTAAGTAAACATAGCAAATAAAAATTGGGAAAATAATAGGATAAAAAATATTGACTATAGATGAGATGATGAAAGAATGGTTTAATTATGTATTCTTTAATTAATAAAGAACTATCAGAAACCAAAAATTTAAAATGTTTTTTTTTATTTTTTGAAATTTTTATTTATTTTTTTTAGAAAAAACTGGAATTAGATGACATTCTAAGTGAATGTTAATTATATTTTGAGAGAATAAATTGCACAGCTAGAGTTAAAGAAAAACGAAAACATAAAGAAATTTTTAAATACTGGAAAGTTTCATAAAATTTTGAAAAAAACACTAGCAATTAACAGAACACTGATAAAAGTCGAGAAAAAGAAGAAAATTTGCAGGACTATTCTTAAAAGAACATTCAATCAAAGGCTATTAAAGTTCATAAAAGCTAGACTGGCTCAACATGTAATTCCAATGGCAATCTAGGCTATCATGAATTCAACCGATTAATCGATGGAATTATAAGAAATGATTAGCTAATTTGGGCTCTTGCTAGGCAAACCAAAACCAACAAGAGTTCTCTAAACCCATCCATTTTCTTAAAAATACAAATATGTCCATTTTTTTACAAGGTTTGTACATTATGCCAAAAAGTAACTTGCCAAACCATAATTATCACCACCGACCTCACTATTGGAATGTCGAGAAAAATTTAGGAATGAAGCAACCTAATAACAGCTGAATGAAGCAACCTAATAACAGCTTTAGATAACCATTTAATCGATTAAATTGCTAAAACGCTTGTTACAGTTTCGTTGCAATTTTCAGCACCACCTACAACAGATGTTCAATGGGATGCTGCTAGATTACATCTAGAAAAAGGTATTTCCAATCTCTATAGCAACAAGATTTTCCTTTAGAAAATTCTCGATTCCCTGAATTGGCTACACAGACTGATCGCCATAGCACTTTAAATCATGAACCCGCCATAATTCTTCATTCAGAATTTCTGAAACGTTCGTTCATACATGCTCCAAAAAATTTTTGGATGGTGCGACAGTCTTTCGTTTGGAAAGACCAATGGCAAGCAGGCAGACAGGCAATTTTTAAAAATAAGGGGGGAAAAACGGTATAACAAAAAAATTTCGATTGGCAGAAGCATGACCAGGAAAAAAAGAAGGACAAAAGCGTTTTATCCCGCCAGCTTTGTACGTGATTTTTCGCGCCATGCACGCAAACACCATATTTTTCCCCTGCAAAAGGCGGCCCAAGTAATAGCAAGCCGATAAGAGACAGGATGGGGTTTGGACAGAATCCGTATGGAACACTTTGAGCGAAACAAGAAAGCAAAGTGGAGGGAGGTGGGGTCACGGGGAATAAAAAAATAAACGTAAAAATTGACGTGGAGAGGCCTTATTGAAACTGTAAAAAGGAGTTGTCAATTCAGGAAGATTTTTGCCTCTCCACAAATTTACAGGATGTTCCGTAGTGAAGCCTATTTGATTAGGCCGCCATCACCCTCGGAAACGAAACGCTTGCGTCCCCTGGAAATAAAGAAAAATCGATTTCTTAAACTTTTTCTTACTTTTCCACGTCACGAAAATCGAAATGCAAGAAAATTTCTATTCAATAGATACCTGGTTGGCATCTTCCTGATTATTTCATCAGTCACAAAGCCTCCTAGCAGACACTTGCCCAGGAACCTTTCCAAGACTGCGTAGGCGGCAGGAACGTCTATGCTTATTTCTGGCATGGCTCCGTAAACCCGTTCAAACCCCTTCGAGATAGAGAATATAATAGTAATGATTTTGTAAACTCCGCCATCCATACAAACGGGACTTCACCCAACTTTCCAATCCTCAATTTCCTTACCCATTTCATCTGTTCCGGAGTCACCACGACTGCAGCATACAAAAACTTGAGCAATTTACAGACAAAGTCAGAGGTCCTCTCTCCCATATCTTCCAGCACCATGACGACAGCCTCATAAACGAGCTCATGGTGGAAGTGGGGAACTTCCAGTTCCTTCAAGCAGCGCATGGCTTCCATGGCGTCGCCCGACGAGAGATACTCCTTCAATAGAAGAACCATCTGGAACGACAAAAACCAAGCCTGGTTAGGCCGACTGGAGTCAGAGTTAGAATATTTTTCTTCGACAGGATTTTACCTTTTTGATGAGATACTTCACAGGCCTGGTGCCTCCTCCTACACCCCACACGTTGTCCAACCTTACCAGACCGTGCTTCATGCTGAGGAGAACTTCAGCCCTCTCAATTGCAGCCCTAAAACAAATAAGAACTTGTTGTGAGTTTTAAAAAAATTCTACCACAAAATCTAAATAAAGCGTGGAACTATTTCAAAATCCTTTACAGACAACCGTAATTCATTAATTTCGAAATAAAAGTTTTTCTTATTTGGACTTAACAGTTTACAAATCATCAAATCATTCATGGTTGTAAAAAAGTTATAATGATCCACACTGAACGTCACGGTGATGTTGTAACTTGTTAGCTACATAAATGTTAAGATTTAAAAACAAACAAAAAAATTCATAGTTTTCAGATATTAGGTACGTTCACTGCATTCCGATAAAATTCCTGAATGCCATTTTATTAGTGGTCAGAAGCGCAGTCCGTCTTATCTGAGCTAATGTAAACTACATGTAATTGAAATTTTATTACATCTAAGAAAATATTTCGTGAACGTACCTATTATAGGAATCATACATATTGATATATAATATTTAATTTTAATTTTTGCTGCATAACATTCAGCAAGATCCGGCTAATGTAAACTACATGTAATTGAAATTTTATTACATCTAAGAAAATATTTCGTGAACGTACCTATTACAGGAATCATACATATTGATATATAATATTTAATTTTAATTTTTGCTGCATAACATTCAGCAAGATCCGGGAATTAGCTTTGCTACAGTATTGCATAAAAATGTGTAAATTTGAGATGGCAATTTTTAAAGACCCATACTTTGCATATTCACATTCTACTTCGCCTTTGTACTCGCCCAGGAATTTAGGAGGAAGGCAATCATCAGCCACCGCCCTGGCCATAAAGTTCCCCAAGACCTAGGTAAATTTATGAAAACAATTTTCTTACAATTATAGAGCATTATTTAAAGAGATTCACTATCCGAATAATGCGAAACTATGGTAGACAGTCTCACCACTGGCGCTTCTGGAGTGTCCAAAACGAGCTCTGGTAGGTTTTTGAGGAGACTAGAAAATCCCCTAGCAATGTCAACCTGCGACAAGACTTGCAAGTAGAGATCAGAGATCAGGACCGACGTCAACTCCCTGTTGGAAGGTTTGCGGTCCATGGCCAGGGTTATGGCAATCAGTGGGATTTGGAACTTCCTATCCCCGAAATTCAGTTCAGAAAGTGATAACTGGAATGGGAGAACAAGTAAGATGTAAATGAAAGCTCAATGATTATGAAATATGGTTAATGAATAAATTGTATCTTAGTCATATGTTCCGTCTCGATCTTTTGTATTTTCAATCTTTAATTGTGAAATTAAAAGCTTACTTTCTCCAGAACAAAACTGAACGTCCTCAAATACAATTTTAACTCTGCAAATTAGCTTGATTTTTAAACCACCCTTTCCTATGGCGAAAGTTTACGATTGACATGCTTCTGTTAAAACACATTTTAGAAAAGATACATTTTTAAAAAATTCTTTAACTATCTATCAGTCAATCTATTTTTTATGTAAATGTTCAATTTTTTTTAATTAATAAATAACACATCTGAACATTAAAAAACAATTTAAGAGAATTTTTTTAAATTTATCTTTTTCTAAAATTTGTGTTTCAACACAAGCTGGTCTAACAGAAATATTTCCCCATAGGAAAGGGTGCACGGTGTTGTAGATCACTAAATAGATAACAATTTAATAAACAATAGTGTTTGGATCGAATGACCAAAATATTTGAAAATTAAAATTTGACTCGCATGTTTTCCCTTAAATTTATCATTTATAAACAACATTTTTAGAGGAGAATAATCTTCCGGACATACGAGTGGTGTGTACAAGTCGTATTTCTTACAACACCAATGCTTAAAATGTAATTGTACTAGAAACAGTTTATTAAAAGAAGGTTGGCAATGGTTATCAAGTGAATTGAATTTTGAGAACAGAAAGTCGGTATCGTTTTGAGAGAATATTTCCCCATAGGAAAGGGTGCACGGTGTTGTAGATCACTAAATAGATAACAATTTAATAAACAATAGTGTTTGGATCGAATGACCAAAATATTTGAAAATTAAAATTTGACTCGCATGTTTTCCCTTAAATTTATCATTTATAAACAACATTTTTAGAGGAGAATAATCTTCCGGACATACGAGTGGTGTGTACAAGTCGTATTTCTTACAACACCAATGCTTAAAATGTAATTGTACTAGAAACAGTTTATTAAAAGAAGGTTGGCAATGGTTATCAAGTGAATTGAATTTTGAGAACAGAAAGTCGGTATCGTTTTGAGAGAAAAAAATGTAAGAAAAAACTATGGGTAAAACCTTTCGTGGTATAAATGGCAAGATTTGGTATAAATTTATATTTATGTTTTTGTTTATGTACACCTTTTTGTTTTTGAACACATGTACATATAGATATATAGATGCTCGTACATACATGTATGTATAACTCATGTGCAGATCAAAAACATAATGATATAATATTTTTATAAAAGAAATCTCATGGTACATTGGGCTAAACTATTTTGAAACAGTAGATTTGTCAGTAGGCTTATATGCTATACATGCTATAAATGTATTGTTTAACAAAACTTATTATTAAAACCTTTTATTTAACTTGGTAAGGAGCGCATGGTGTTTGTTTGATTACATGGATTTGGATCATGTCCTTTTTAACCAGGTTTCACTCGTCTTAGAGATC
>JAQGCC010003750.1:0-14625 GCA_034698905.1 Xestoiulus laeticollis
CAAAAAATTCTGGCACTTTGCCCCCTGCCACATGGCATACTACATGCTGATTGCAGGGTAAGAAATTGAATTGAATTTGAATTGAAAAGACCAACAATTGCAAACATGCAATAATATTAAATTTATTGTATTGATGTATTTTAATGCTATATATACAGTGTATATATACCAATGCATTTAAATTAAAAAGCTTGAGTTTCCAGCATGTTTATAAACTATAATAATATAATAATGTAAATTTAATGTAGGTAATACAATAATGTAAATACATTTGTATAATTGCTTAAAACTTACGCAATTTATCAGCATGTTGATTATAGAGAATAAAGAGAATGTAAAGTGACTTTGTATAGTATATCAGATTGTTTATAACTTCAATATTATAAGAGAATGTGAAAGCAAATAGAGTGGTCTTATGTAAACGATGAAAAAAAGAAATTCGGAAACATTCAACGACAAATATTGTATATAAGATTAATCAACATTGGTGCATTAATGGAGTTTAGGGTTAATTTTTCCTAAATGGATAATAGTAAAACGTTAAAAAAGTAGGCGTCGGCAATTCCTAATAAGCTATAGCTAAGTGTCGTAGACTGTATAGGCCAATACCCTTTCCAACTATTGATAGATACATGTATGTTCAATGTTATAAGAAAAGGTTTCAAGACCAGTTTTAGTAATTGTCTGCTAATGTTATAAGGACTCCATCATGGTTGCTCCCCTTAGATAAATTTAAACATTTTTCTTTTTAAATGAGAAATAATTTGTAGAACGTTTTACGTTAAAATTATAGAAACAAGCAATGTTATATTTGCTTGGTAAAATATTATCTAGCTTTGATATGTTTTCATTTATAATGTATTAAAGGGGATTTTTGTTTGTTGTATCTATTTTCCAATCATTAAAGCCCAAATATCCAGCTCGCAAATACTTATAATGTTTTTGTTCCCTTCAGCCGCAAGACATTTCTTGTTGGTTGCAACAGGACAATAGCGAAGAATTTGCAAGCTTATATAGCGCCCTAATACAGGTTCATCGCAATTTTTCAACAAGAACAGGGCATCCACGACGTCAGGATATATTAAACAAGGGGAATTTTTTTGAAATACTGCGTTGGTTGTACTATTATAGGGATAAAATCCAACGCGAAGTTCTATATCGTGTAGCCTCTTGTAAGTTGTATCTGCAAAATGTAACAACAACTATTTTCACTGTTATGTTACGTACTTTTCCATGGAAAAAATTTACAGTTTTATAATTCATGTCTAAATTGCTTGGGAAAAGTTTTGCATTCAAAACTGCAGATGGACCCAATATGATCAGCATTTTCATAAGATCCATTAGAGGGTATTTATAAGGATTTAACATGAATGTTTGATTTCTTAGAAAATTCAAATAAAACAGCACATTACTTACCATCAGCTCGATTAGTAATATTAAAGGCGACAACAAGGTAGGTAGCAGCCATGTCGATTATCATGTAAGGTTGCACATCTCGGGTACTGTCTTCCGAATGAAAGCACGTCTTAGGTGGATCCCAAAATTTTGCATGTCTGTCACCGTCTAAAGCAAAGTTGCTGACAAATACACCGTATTTGGAGGAATATGTCGACGATTTATTAAGAGCTGCACTGTCAACACCAAGTAATACTGCACACAAAAAAAAACCCAGTACACATTTAAAAGGACTCAAAGAAATTCAAGATAACCATGGCAGTTTTTAACAATCAGTTCAAATTAAACCAGTATAATCTTCAATGGCAGTACCATCAACTGGCAAAACTATATATCTGGAGTTACAGCTAACCAAATGGATTTTTGAGAATAGTAACTTACGTTTATTTTCTGCAGGACTTTTATCAAAATACTGTAATAATAAAAAGGAAACGAATCATAAACTGTTGCTAGTAAAAAAAACTATAAAAGTTTAAAAATTTTCTACCTTTTGTTTTAAGTAACAATCATACGCAATTGTCGAACTCGTATTTGTGATGTAGGAAAGTGGATTCTCAGATGAATTATGCTGTCCTAAAGTGCAAATTCCATCATCCGAATAACTGCACAATATACACGCGTTAAGTGTCGTTATATTTAATGACAATGGATCGATTGAATATGGAGGATAAAAATGGAGGAAATGTGGTATTATTACCAAAACATGAAACACTGCGGATTTTTAACACACGAAAATGTACATCTTTTTAATGGTGATAACGGAGAGATTTTTGGTGTTACATCGATAAAAATCACTTTATTGTTTGGATTAATGGAGATGTTTGACACCAGATATGTAAAAAGTTGAGTAGTTATTTCGCAATGAATCCAGATTGGACAAACAATCAAAGCAACATAAAATCCTTGAAGAAGACGAGCAAACATCTTTTCTAGATAAATAGTCAGTACAATTCTAAAATTTATCTAGAATTCTCAAAGTTTTTATAAAATTTGAAGAGTAATAAAATAAAATCCTCAGTTACCTCTCGATTATAATTTCCAATAGAAACCAAATTTAACCTCTATACAGTCTGATGTCACAGACGATAATTCCAGGTAAATCCAACCTTTTACTTATAGCAAATGCTTAACAAAATTGTCTATCGTAGAGAGAAAAACCAAATTCTTTAATGTTATTATGAATAACGATGAAGAAAATTTTAAATTTGCAACTTTCGAGTATTGCTTTTATACGAGTAAATAATTTTAAGTGCTCTAACAAATCAAATCACGCGATGTACTACCAATGACATAAATGCATTGAATTAATTTAATTTTACAATGGCTGTCATCCTGTAAAACTGTAATAATGCTTATAGTGAATAAGAAAAATGTTTAAATGTGTCGATATTTATTCACAAATTACACGAACGTGACATAGTGCAACAATTCCGGTTTTGTGATACGTGTATATATAGATTGTTATGCATACCTGTCACAATAATGTTTTTAGTTCAGATTTACGCACACAACCAAAGTAACCGTCAAAATAGCTATCAAGTTTTTACAGTTTAGAATCGTGATTTTTTACAAATGCAATATTGATGAAAATCTATTTAAATTATGTACATACGTAATATTGTCAGAGTGCAATGTTAAAGATGCAATCACTAAATTAAAATGTTAGCAGAATAGGATTCAGTGGAGAATCATGAGCATATAAATATCATCTAATGTTTTTATATATAACCATTGTTATGTCTGAAAATTATTATTAGTAAATATTATCATTGCTAAGAAATCAATCGTCATTAGTATTTTATGAACACAATGCTGCTGGATTAATTAACTTCAAAGGCCCCATGAGGCATTAACATAATTTTAACTGCGATAATATATAGTTCAAGGTAATGTTGTTACGCCTTATATGTCGTAACCACATTAGTTTTGAATCTTTTAATGAATAACGACCAACATGTTTAATGGATTTAAAAGTTCCATGTAGAACATAATTCATCCAGTCCATTGTGTATGAGTAATGGATAATATTTGTAGTTCATTTTCGTTTCTTAATATAATGCTTCCTTAATGCCCACTTAATTTCAAATCGACATTAAGATTCGCATTAACTTAAACGCATTCAGTTTTAAATTAGGACTACGCATTGTACATGTAGTTAGTTGATTTACTTTGATAAATGTTTGCAATTCGATCACGTAATAAGTAATCAATATAAAGTATTCGATAATAGAGGGATTGAGCAAGCCTCCTTTAATGCTCCCTTAATGCTAACCACATTGACAGCACTGTATGTTATTCCAATGCGTTCTCGTTAAGGTAAATCAGTTGACGGGGCATTAAGGGAGGCGTGCTCAATCCCTCTAATAGCATAGTGCACAAAAATACATGACACTTTATGCATTTTGAATAACTTTGGATATTCGTTACTTGAGAATAAAAAGGAGGATAAAAGGGAATTATAATGTTAAGTCATATATTATACTCTCTCTCAAAATATGTTTAAAATTTCTTAAAAAAGTAGAAATAAAAAGGCACTCATAAGGAAAAACTTGTGTATTAACCCAAGTAAGTCAGGAAAAAAATGCAGTTTTTTGAGCCGCAAATTAGACCTGGAAACCGAAAACTTCTACCTCACATACATTGATCATATTGAAATTTTCACCATTACAGGTTTCACGGTTTCCGCAATCTCGTACTACCTGTACGGAGACGTACTGACCAACAATGGGACCAGGAGAGCACTTTTCGTAGAAAATAAAATCGGGTGTAGTATCAGGCTCATCGTGTGCGAAACATAATTTGTTTTTATTAAATAGAAGATTGGTTTGGTTGTCGTAGGAATAATCGCCAATGCGAACTTCAACATCATGCAATCTTCTTGGGCCTAAATATTTATAAAATCAAAATTAGTATGTGAACATTTTTAGATTATGTGGTGATAAAATTATGATCCATTGAAATTACCAAATTCATATTCACATTTTGACTTTTTAATTAAGTTAAGTGCTGAAAAGTACTATAAATGTATAGAAGCCAAAATGGATTTAACACTGTGACAATGTTCAATCAAAAATATAACAAACATTTACGCTCGTGCAGTCCATCCAAAGGGTTTAAGTGCAATTAAATAAATTGGCGAACTAATCAAAAAGAATGAATAAATTGTCTTCCATGTACTTGAAGCAAAATAAATGTAACAAATTTGAAACACAGGTGATTATACAATGAATATAACCATATTATATTAACTTTGATTTACAATTAGAGCCGTGGTCATATCGATTCCATATCTTGACAGCAGCAACCACATGTGTAGATAACAGATTGATTTCTAGGTATGGCTGGGATTCCTCATCCGAATGACAGCACGGAGCTACCTTCATATCTTGATATGTATTACCATCAATACAAGCGCTGGCAGGAAATTGAGCCCTACTAGGTTCGTATATCGAGCTCAACCTTGCGGATTTGTTCAATGCAACGTTGGAAAATAGGGTTTCTGCCCAAATAGTTTTCTGATATTAAAAAACTATATGATTATTTTTTAAAAAAACTGAAATTGAGGGTAAGCCTTACGAATTTCAACCGTTGTCAAAGCATCGAAATACTATAATATAAATAAAAATGGATATTAAAATAATATTATAGATGCAACATTTTAAAATCAGTTACATCTAGTATATATCTACGTTTTGTTTAACGTAGCAATCATATTGGTTGTTTGACTGAAGCATAGGTGCTGCTTGTTGAGAGTCACCAGTAAGATAATAGGAAGCCGAAAATGCGCATTCTGAAGTTTCCATACTCCAAGATAAAAAAAATAAAATTTATGAAATCATTCAGTCCAAATTGCAGTAGTATAAAATCAAATCAATTTCAATATGTGTTTGACTAAAATATCAACATGTTTATAGGAGACATGGAAGATGAAATCCAGTAAAAGTTATCAAAAAAGTATTCATTAATAACTTATTTTAAAAATCAGGATATCAAAAATTCTGTTAGAATACCAAATTAGGAAATCAGAAAAAATATCATCACTATTTTTTCCGACATATTAACAAAATGTCTCTGTTGAGTGTTATTGCTGTTATGTACATTTTATTTAACGTTTGAAATATAATTAATCAATAATTTCAATTCAAAGTGCATAATAGCAATACGGTAAATACAAATTATTGATTCCCACCACCAGCACCTGATAAAGAAGTCCTTTCTTGTATTTACAGTACACCTTTATCAAATAACAGCCTTTTTGCTAAAAGGTTTGACCTGAGGTCAGTCAAATCTTACCAAAACATAAAGCAATCTGGATTTTGTAAACAGCAAATGGAGTTGTCCATTTTTATATGGATTTCTTTTAAATCGCATTCCTTTTGTATTGGAGATCGTAAATCAACAGGATTTGAGTCTGGATTATAGTTGGAAATAATTCTGTCAAATTGTGATTGCAAAACTGTAATTCTTGAGGTGCTAATTACGTACGAAAAAGCATATGCATAATACAAAATATGCAACAAAAATTTCGACATGTTTTTATCCAATTTGGAAATCTATTTATTAAGTAATACTGAAGTTCTGTATTCGTCAACTACAAGATAAGAAAAAAAATAGGATCAGTAATCTAATGTAATCTAATAAGTAATACTTAAAACTTATTTTATAATTTTCAAAGATTTTATATTAGCAGGAAGATTAAAGAAGCAAGTAATAATTTCTCACCAATAATGTAGATCAATGTATGCGTCGTACTAAGTAGAAAGAATACTAACAATGCTAACAATGCTTTGTTTTATTATTGTTGTGAATTCGATCTCCTTTATATATACAACCCATATATTATTGACCATTTAATGAATGAATTGTTCTAACTACAAAAACAATCGAAATTACTTAAGAACACCTTTCCGTGACCGCAATTAAACCTACGAAAAGTTTTCATAAGATGTAATAAAAGTGCAAAAATTGATTATTTTTTAATTAAAAATTACTGCAATGGAAAACAAACCAAAATTTCAATTTTTGACGCCCACATAAAGCATTTAAAAACAGAGATAAACATATTGATATTTACTAATGCACATTGTACGCGTAATTTAAGTATAGATATTGCCAGAAATCATGCACTTATTTTTTTATTAATTACCTGAAATACTTAAAATTATTTCACTTACATTTTCATGAAATATAAGCAGCTGTAAACTCAATTAATAAATAATTCAAAACAATACATGTATATCCAGCCAAAATTAATAAACTTCTAAATTATAGTAATGTAAAAAAGTATTTTTATAATGATAGCGAATTAAACAATGCATTAGGGGAATCTAATGCATTGTTAATGGGTGTAATGAAATGTTCGATATATCACCGAAATTTGATTACCAAATCGTTAATCATCATTAGTCTATAGTTCCCCTAAAGAAGTACTTTTCAGCCTTTTTCAACTCACAGCACACTAATCTAGACTAAAATTGTCGCGGCAAAGGGACAAATGTGCCAAACAACACAATGCGCTATTCTAATAATGAATTAAATTTTCCACCCAAATACAGATATCCAATTATCACGCATTCAATGATTTTGCACAATAGTTCAACAGGTGGCGTTCCAGTTACGCATTTTGATATGAACATTAGACAACATATCAAATGATACATGTATCGCCATCTGGTTCGCCTTTAATAGACTAGAAATTGAATACATGCCATGCATGGTGTGTTTTAATAAGTATTATGCTAGTCAATCCAATATCAAAAGTAATGCCATTTTGCTTATAATATTTCTCAAGAAAACGAGAAAATGAATTGTTCAAGAAATAACATTTTTCATACAATAAACAAGAATAGGCCAATTTAAAATTTAATTAAATAATTTTAAAGTTAAATACTTTTTATATATGTTAATATATGTTACAGTATTTAAATCCACCTGTTATATTTTCATTCTAAGTTCTGATTAATTAATTCATAATTGTATCATTTGTAACGAATCTGGATCCAGGCACATGTACTTAAAACAATTCATTAGCATAAGTCCCAAAAAGTGTATATATTTAATGTTAGTATTTTTATGGTATCATACATGTATGCCACGAATTGAAAATAAAATTATACATTTCAATGTGTAATGAATAATGTACGTGTGGCAACTGGATGTAACAGGCATTTCAGCCTACGTTTAATGCACAATTTTTGATCAATGTCAAGAATGACGTACTTGTGTTATTTTCATAAAACACGATTCCTTCACACGTGGTGTCTAGTGAAAGCAGGTGTTTGGTATACAAATAAAACTTGATGACATGCCAGGGTCTCAGGTGTTTTTAGACATCATATGTAGCTAAACGTCGTTTGCAAAAATTGGTATAGCTTATTTGCTGTATATTACTGCCACGGTTTCGAAACCTTAAAAACATGACCCGGATACCTAGTTACCTATCAATTGGATGGACTCAAATCCAGAACGAAATATTGTACAATTTGTGATAAAGTCGGTGAAATGAAATAGATACACTTATCCAAGTTACTCGTCTTTCTGGATTAAGACAATTATGCGACAATATATAAAAGTGCTAAAGCGAAGGTATATACCTACGAGTATGGTAAGGTCAATCTATTTAATTATGTTTACATTAACCTAATCAACAGTTTCGCGTGGTTCAAGAAACCTAAAACATTTGCATTGTGTTTTATCTAATAATTAAAAAGTCAATAACTTCATAACAGTTATTAACACAAGCTCTTTCATGTGATATGACATATATACATCCATGTATATACCCAAGTTCTCATATGTTACTTCTCATCCTAAAATCATTACAGAAATACTTCCAGCGAAATAACGGAGCTTTTTCGCCTATAAGAAATGGCAGGAAGCTAGGTAATAGAGGACATAAACCATTTCTTATCCCAATAAGGTTCAAAGTTAATGAAGCCATCAAGTTTCACTTGCCAATTTAGAGCTGCAATAATTGAAGCATCATAGCCCCCTGATGGGTATAAAGTATATCATTAAATGCATAATTTAAAAGCAATAGTTAACCCTTAAAGAAAGAAAGCATAGTCGTTGCCATAGTGCCGAGCAATCAGTTTACTTTATTAGAAATCACGAATTGGTAGATGAGCACCATGTCTTTCATCTTCAAAATAAAGTGCATACCTATGTCGGAAATGTCAAATTTATATTTCCAATGCAATTTCGCGAATTTTAAGACTGGTTTATTTTTATTTTCAGGTGTGTTTCTTTGAAGAATATAATGGTGTCGAATCTATAAATTATAACATTTAAGTGCATATACGTTTGTTGCCTTAATCAATATGGTATAGACGTTACAGTTGAATGCTTTGGAAATATCTTCAGACATGACGGCTCCATATATAAGTCTTGAGCATTTGACAGCTGAGGAATGTGAAAGAATCTTGGCTGTTGTGCAAAGAGATTTGGCCCTCTTCAGCCATCACAAATTCACTCAGCAAAGGTAAAAATAATCAAATTATTCCTATACGTTATTTATAATAAGTTCGTTTATACATCGTAAACACACTCGACCATTATGAATATGCTGACCATGACGACACGTATTTAAATTATAAAGCATATATGAGCAACTTATCATGTATGAGTCTCATTATTCGGTATATGGTGTAATTTGAAGAAAAATTGGAAACAATTTAGAAACGCAAAAAATTGCCACAAACTGCGCACAAAATCGACCAATCCTGAATAATTGAACAATATATAAACACCTGTTAATAAATGTGCTGCAGTAAACAATATTTTTATTCCTCAATAATAATATGCTTGCAGATCATTGGTGCAACATCTGAATCTAACAGAAATCTGACTCATATACTTGTATGTTTGCTCATGGACGCGTAGAGGAAAACATATGACAAGTTGATGTATGTCAACTATGGGTTAACATTTGCTGATTAAGCAGCATTCTAAAAAAGTTCATAAAACTTAAACTTACTTTCCGTAAAAGTTCTAGAGGTCATGACAGTTGTGAATCCATACAACAACACGCATTTAATCATATGTATACCGTTATGTTTATTTCATAGTGATACTATGTTCACCTTCGGTCCTCCAATAGTCATGTAGTTATAACCATATGCAATCTAATGGGTTTTTTTTACCATTTTGTTTGAATATGGTACCCCAGCTATATATTGAAACCTTATAGATTTAAACGGATGTGCTTACCCATTTAAGCCAGAATCCCACAGGAACATTTTTATTCTAATTCTTACGTGCTGTTCACATTATTATACATGTATAATGGGGTAGTCTACATTCATAAATACACATTGGTCAAACTTCAATAGGTCACTTAAATTTAAATGTATATACTGTACATGTATATTAAATTGGAATGTTAGACACTATATAAGGGTGCAATACACGTACGTTACAAACTTGTAGTCAATGTTACTTATTCATTTAAAATAGAAAATTTGCACAAATAACTGTAATGTTGAAAATAACTTAAATTTTTAACTGATTTAAAATAGATGATTATTAGTTGGTTCACAAGTAATTCCTACATGAACTACGATCAAGCTATTAAATATGTGGTTGTTACGTTGAGAATACGTCAATCTAACTTTCAAAATCACTTTCACAAAACAATCGAGTAATTAGTCATAGTAAGCAAAAAAATGTACTTTGATGAGAAGCAGAAAAAGTGTAATTTTGAACCGAAGGTCGACACATTGAAACAAAAATTGGCAGTTGAATAAAACTGAAAATGAGTTCTATGTTAATCGTCTTTGTATGGAAATTTAGTACAACTATACTATCCGTGCACAGTAGCTGTACGCATTAAATAAGGTTAGATATCCTATGGTGGTAATAAATCACGTCAGATCTACACCAAATTACTTTAGTGAATGCAATTTGTACAACAAAATTCGGCAATTATCTCATCATACGTCATTCGTTCATGACTTAAAACTATAATAATCGCAAGTAATGTGTTCAGTGTCCAGTTAATGCGTGCAAATTAAAATGAGTTATCAGCAATTCAGAAGCAAAACAACCTGGTTGTACCATGTTATAAGTTAAATAAACAATAAAGAGCCACGATTACTAGGAACAACTGATTATAATATACAGATAAAAGTATACTAAATAGTAAAAGTGTGTTAGTCTTGATTTATGGGAAATGAGATCTGCTTTGCTCTAACAATCAACAAAGCCGATTTCGTACAAATCTATCTCACAGCTTATCCACAAATCTAAATTTAATTTAGTAGCTCTACTTTTAGAAAATAGATATAAAAGCAAACCTTTCTTTTTCGAATACTTGTAAAGCAGTACGTGTGGGAAAATTATGTGATGAAAGGGTGCGGCCATGTTGGAAATGCTATGCAAAACCTCATAATATGTACACTGGTATAGTACTGAACTAATGCTTACAATACGACTTATTTGACATTATACAACTTTTTTTTTGATTTTATGTAAAAGTAAACGTTTTTACACTAAATATAGTTTGTGAATTTATCTTGCATTTTCATGCCTTTTTATATACTATCCGTTCTTTTATTTTTATTTTAAGAAACCGGTACAATACAAGTAAATGATTAGAGTAAGTACGCAGGTAGCATTCTGAATTTCCATGAATAAATACATCACGTAACAGCTCCGAAAAGCAATTCCCCTTGACCAGTAAATATATTTTTTTGGGTAAAAACCACATTCTTACATGAAGAGTCTAATGTATATTTTACCTCCGGGACGTTCATAACAAATCTTCTCTAAATGTAATGCGTGCCGTGAGACTCAATGGAAAACAAATTTTCCTTCAGTTGATTTTTATTTCAAGAATTTTCCATTTCTTTATCCCCTATAGCAACCAACTTCTGAAAAAAATTGTCCAACATATTCAATTGCCATTCTGCACAATTTATACGTGCATTGCCCACGGAAAATTTGTAACTTACTTTTTACAGAACCTTTGCATTGACAATTCAATTATAGTGGCCAGCGGCTCACCTGTCTAGTAGAATACGTAAAATGCGTCCTTAACCAAGGTCTTTTTTCATTGCTTTGTAAATGATAATTATGAAGCGATAAAAATATACCTTTTGCGTAATAGCAAATACGACAAGTTAAAGCAACTTGGCAACGTGTATGTACATTAGTACGTCGTGCCACTCGAGATATTCGGAACAAGGTACTAATGAGATTGGTTGACGATATTTTCAAAACTGAAGACATTTCCGTGAGTAAATATATATTAATTTGCAAGGAAGAACTTCAACAAGTCCAACCACCTGACCTCGATATATCCTCTGGAATCCGGTTTACCATAAAAAACCACGCTTGCAGCCAGATGGAAGCCATAATGAAGCATCCTTGTAGCAATTGCTAATCTAAATTAATACCAGTAATTAACTTTTTTGGCACTCACTTGTGAATTTATTGTAATATCTGCTCGAAACGTCGTCTCTTTTGAAATAGCTTAAGTTGCCAACGATTGTCAACACACACTCGAGTGTGGCGACCATTTCAACAAAGACTTAAAACTCGGTGAGAGGACATTATTTCCGATTTAGCATATGCAGAGTGTGACTTACAATACCTAGGGAAAAAAAGTGTGGAAGAATAACAACACCTTAAACCCAATCTCTGGTCGTCGTTGTTCTCTGAACCAACAGTTTGCAACAGGTAGGTACAAGAAGGTGGGGACAGTTCCAGACGAGTGCAGTTCCTTAAACAATTCCTAACAATCAAAAAATGGATTTGAAATTCTAATTGAAAACGTGTTGTGCAAAGTACATTTTGGAAATACCAAAACAGTGCGAGCGAAGCAGGACACGACTGAGGCGAGCAACACTACAATGCTTATCAGGAATTGACTTGATAAGATAATAAAAAAAGTTATATAAGTTCGAAAACCACGAAAATATGTGTCGAAATGGTCGCCATACTCGAAATCAACCCAGTTGCCAAGTAAAAAGAGGATTTACGTGTTGTTTTCAAGAGGAAATACCTGGATAACTTCATGCAAGAAGGATTAAGCTCTGATGGTGTTTCAAGCACAACTACAGAACCAACATTATTGAAGACTGAGATGCAACAACATCTATAACTGCAAAATTCCATGGAAATCATATCTCAACTTCAGTTGTGAAACGTAATACGTGTACATTGTGCAACTTACAACATTTTAGCAATGGACAAGTTACCTGACTGTCCCCAAGAGGGACCAGGAATGTCACCCAGTTCAGGATTACACGTGTTATCAATGGGCGTGTGTGCATTCCTGTTCGTAATGCAAACCATTAAGTTTTTCAGACAGCGGTAAGTTGAAATACAAACTTTTCTAATGCATTAGCACTGAAGTTTAATTAATTACCTTTACAATTGGGTTATTGATAGATGGAAACAATACGATGAGAGGTGAAGTTAAACAGTGTTGAAGTTCACCTACATTTAAGACCTGTGAAATGCATAATTAGATAAAGGTCCATAAAGTGATATATCTAATGTACAAAATCTATTCAGCATTTATAAAGAATTAGCTAGTACCCGGTACTTGAACTCGATCGTAGATAGAAATGCCTCATGTGAAATATTTTAAACTATTTCACAACTCTGGTGCATTATTTTACGATAAAATCATTAAAATGATATCCATTTATAAAAACCCAAGTTCAGATTTTTATCTTATCGTTAACATGGTCATGGTTAAATGACAAAAAAAGTTTCAAAAGCTATTTAGCCGCGTGTGTGATATCAAAAACATAAAATGATGATGGACTACATATAGGCCTACATGACTCTCATTATATAAGTTAAGGAAATTGATGTTAATTCGTTAGTGAATTAGATGCGCAGTAAATGTATGTACATGTACGTTATATAAGTAATACAATGTAAAGGTTCATTTCATATCACATTTATATTAAGGATAAAAATGAAGATATCACATGGCAAAATAATTGTAAACCCTTTAAAAAAATTAGTACATGTTGTTAAAAGAAGTCTACAGGAAGTAGGCATGGCCAAGCTGAAAATTTATTTTAATTAACTAGATTATATTCCAGGTGCAAAACTATGATAAATAGTTGAATAATAAAGCCAAGATAAACATGCATGGTTTTCTCACGTGACTTCAAAAAATGCTAGACCTACTTTTGAGTTGATTTTATTGATAAAATTGAACTTCAGAAAAAAATATTTAAATCTGATGATCACGGAATCAAACGAGGAAGCATTTAACCATAAATAAAAATGGCAATATACATGTATGTAAAAAAACAAAAGGACAATATAATAACGAGCAGTTTTAAACTTGTCAAAGGAAGTTGTATTTTAATATGTTTCAAGTACATTTGACAAGGTTGTAGTTTCCACTTACATTGGATACTTAATCGTAAATATTTATTTTAATGGCTAAAGCTAGCACTCGGTGAGACACCCTGTAAAAACTTTTGTTATGATCAAGGCTTGAGCAATTTTTGAGGATTACTAATTCTGACGTAAGATATCAAATCCGAAACAACATTATTGAATGAATTTCGTTTTAATGAGTGTCTCTATAAATAAATAGACAAGATTTGTTAATTTAGGATAAACGATAAATTTTGCAACGGCCCTGCTTTGGAAAATCTGGAGGTAATTTCCTAAAACGTAGTTGTAATTATACAGCAATCATTCTTTGGCTCATGAGATGTCTTTAAAATGAAATCCTCACAGTCATTATCTTTTATTGAAGGTTGAAACTTGTTTCTATGACGTCATGAACGCTTAATATACGTACTAAAATGTTTTGCAACGATCAGCAAAACAACATGAGGTCTTCTCAGCGTTGCCTTGCAATATACAATGCCACAATTTCTCACGTTTATTTTTGCCTACCTGTTACTTCCAAATTGCCTGTGAAAAGAAGATATTTTATAAATATTTTACGATGCAAGCATTGATACATGTACTATATGTAACCCTTCTGTTTAGTTTCAAGCAATTCAATTTAGATATAGACTTTAAAAATTAAGGAAAACATATTTAAAATTGTAATCTTAATGCCAGTCTGAATAGAGTAACTCATGTGTATTTTCTGTACAAATGAAAAACGGCGAATTTACCAAAATTAAATGTAAATTTTTCATGCTCAAATATGTATGACTTGTTTGTCATTCATGTCAAATTTTGTTC
>JAQGCC010003751.1:0-14625 GCA_034698905.1 Xestoiulus laeticollis
GTGTGAATTAACACGCAAAAGTTTTCTTGATCCACATCAGTTCTACATCAACGTTGGTGTGAATCAGGTGTAAAGCAGGGTCTTCTTTGGTATCATCATATGGAATAATTTTACAAAATTGCTTTGATAAAGGTGTATCAACACAATATTTTTTTCTAAAAGTCTTTAGAAAGTTTAATAATAAAAAAAGCATTGTCAGTGACCTAGATGTATGTGATTAACAAAAAAAAATAAATAAATAAAAAATAAAAATAGAAATTCATTTCTTGTGGACTGGTACAGGAGCCCATAAGGGGCCTTACGAAAAATTCCTGTAGGATTCTCTACATTCAATTCAATTTATGTACAGCCAACAAGTTGCCATATATTATGATAGGAGAGGATTCATGTTCAAAATGTGTAATTGCAATTTGGCTTAGAAGAATATTTTGATCTTGTCAGTCACATATTTTTTATTAATCCTTATCAGGGATGGCCATATTTGTGTGGAGCATGCAAGGCACGACAGAGAAAGCTCAAGCAAGGACGTCGTTAGCAGCCATCACAACTCACATGCTACTCCAAATCGTAGGTTAGAACCATTTGTATTTTTTTGAAACTTCAACTGCATCTTTGGGTCTCTTCAACAAACTTTGTCATCAATGTTGTATTTTTAACTTCTTTAGTGAACATTGTGTGCGTTTGGCAGCACGGCCACCTAACAACGTCCACGATTGGAAACTTGGCCATAAGATCCATTATTGCATTGGTGTCCATTTACTATCACAATGCTATTGGCAGAAGTACTGCCGGCTTAAGAAAATCCTCTTCGTACAAAGATCTCACAACACCGGAGAAAAAGGAGGCCTCACTTTCACCGAGGGATTGTGAGGATAAGAAAGACACCTGAGCTGTATTCCCTCTCCCCCACTCTCTCTATGTTGTATTCAAGCACCTGTTCACCTGACCTATGACCCTTGTCTTACATACCTACCGCACACTTTTCCTACATTTCCGTTTCTGGTTTTGATCAGTTTTGTCCAGAATGTGTTCATGTTGAACCACATCAGAAATCACAAAAGTTTATTGGTAAAATTTGAATATAAATTATATGTTTATATTTTTGTGTTGTAACATGCACAGTTCATAATAATGAAAGTGCAAGTTTTTTTTATTTGAGTTATCAAAAAAATATTGATGCTTTGGCAGGTTAAGAATTATTGTCATTTGATCAAATATCAGGTTAAATTTTGTATTATTTCGGTTATCAATCCTGGTATTCAACTAAGAAACAAAATTGCATAAATGGTGCTAAATAGTGATTATGTTGGTATTGCACACTTTGATATAATTGTTCTAATAATTTTACTTTTTTATTACCAAATAAGAAAATTATAATTTACCCTTGCATTTATATTACAATTTTCGTTTAAAGAGTATTTCTGTATTTCTTTTTTGTACTTAATATTATATTGGAGATCGATTGAAAACTTCTGATATCGTCCCTTACTAACAATTTAAAGTATTATTAAAGTATATTGTAGTTTTGTAATTGAGGTAATTCTGATAATCATACATGTAAAATGTACCATCATTTAAGAGCATTTTTAGGGTGTAAAATATACATTAATTGGTATCAAAATTGATTATTATTATTGGTATCACTATTGTTATTTCGCGTATCTATTTAAAAATATTACATATTTCTGGAGATTTTAAAACCATTTCTGTATACATGAATACGTGTATATAACTTTAGTAAGCCTAAATGCAACGTTGTATAAAAATAATATTTTGTAAACAAAGTAACTTTATAAAATTGTAAACCTTGATACCGTAAAAATACTAAATAGAAACTTTAAATTTTAGTAAGGGAATTTTATTTTCAAGACAAAAGTTTATCTTGTGGTTGCAGCTGGCCCAGGGCTAAATCTTAAAGATGGTTTTTCATTTTTTTTGTTTATCTATATTTTCTTATTTTTAGTTTTTCCAATCCACATGTTTGCTGTTCTTATACCGATTTTCCACATGTCTGATCTTAAAATGAGTTTACCCAATATGTAAAGTTTACTTATTGACAGCATAAACTTCCCTCCGTCTCTTTACCCTCCCTTTTTCCTGTCCTAATATTCTCGTCTAGATCTGTTCTGGAAATTTTGTTATTTCGTATGAAATTGTAAGCTGTACCGAGGTTGATTTACATTAAACTATATCTGGGTAATAATTGCAAGATTAAAGCAGGTTTTAATGATCAATAACTATGAAAATTGCTCCGTAAAATCCCTTTTAATCGTACAATATTTTTAACCATAAACAGAAAAATGAATTGCCAAATAACAACATAACTGAAGATTTTTTTACTGAACTACATGTATAATTCGCAATTTTTGCAAAACTTAACCTCGGTGCAACTTTTACAATTTTCGTTTGTGTTTCCTGTTATGATCAATACCAACAGCGTTCTGTAGAGGAGGGTTTTCCAACAGATTTTTATCCATTCCTTGGGTATGTTTGTTACCTGAGCTTAAACTGCAATTATGATAATAATAATAAACAGCTGCCAAATAATAACACATGTGCGAGGCAGGAAAAGCCTTTCGTGCCAGAGGGCTGGTCCCGTTAGACTAACCACATAATAATCTTTACTCACGATATCATTGTGACGTCACTCACTATTCAACCCTACAGAATTGCGATATCAGTATTTTGCTATTTTATGCTTTTAATATTGTCCGTCTGTCATCCTTTAATGATTCGTTACCGCCTCCAAATACTGTTCAGACTGAATGTTTATGTGGTTACCAAATTGTTCTTTTGACATCACTCGGTACAGACCTCCCTATGATTAAATATGTAAATGTGTAAAATACATGTTTTGCTTACACATTAAAATGGTGATTTATGTATTAAAATAGAGTTTATGTACAGATGCAAAAACGTGAGATTAAGAAATTCACGAAGGATAATACATGATTTTTTTAAAAGAATTTTTGAAAATGGCGGCTTTACCATTTTAAAATTACATAATATAGTTATTTACCGGATAATCAAAACTTTATATAAGATAAACTCTTAATATTAGAGAAACTCATTAGAAAATTAACTTAATGACAACTGTCTTTTTAGTTAAAAATTGGAAGCCATCTCTGGTCTAAAATTCCATAGAGAACAATAGAGAAATTCTATATGGTCTTATTGGTTTCTATCATTCTATTGATCATATATATAGGTCTTATTTGTATTAAAATTGACTGGATCATTAGATAATTTTGATACTTTGATGTGCTAATGTAGATTTATTCTTCTAAAAACTTTTTCATAAATTTAATCATAGCTTGTCATTCCTTATAATAATATTTCTCAATTTGCAGGAATTCTGCTAAACATAATCGTCGTCATTATTTATCAATTAATTAACCAAAACTTGTAGAATTAGTACGCGCCTTATGCAGGCTATAATCTAAACATAATATGAAACTTATTTTTTGGATCTCCCCAAACAGGCCAAACAATTTTCCTTTTCATAAAATGCTTGTTTTCGCCCTTACAAACATTTTTGTTGCATACCAGAATAAGCCTTTTTTTTCGGAATTATTTTTTTATTTAATGCCTGATTAATTTTTTTGTTTAAATATATGTAGATTACATTTCATGGAAATAAGTCCGTAAAGTTTACCAGACCTTCTACAATTATAAACTTTCGGACATATATTTCCATGAAATGTAATATACATTCACATAAACAAAAAAACTAAACAAATAATAGAATATTTATGCTAGGTCCTCGTACATGTATATTTCATTTGTTCCTATCAGTTTTAAAAATTAAATTAAAAAATAATTTAGAAAAAAAGGTATATTCTGGTATGCAACCCTCTTAAATATTTTGAAATTATATGAAAAATGGGCATCGTAAAAATAAAAAGAGCATCAAACACCAGAGGGCACCGTCTATTGTGCTCTAGTTGAAGGCATTTGTCCATTTGAGCCAGTGAGAACCGAAAGGGAAACTGGAGTTCTTGTTTGCTTCTCAACGAGGCGCGCGGTGGCGGGTCGACGTCGTTTTCAAGCACCCGCAGGTTCTCGCTAGCAAAACTATAATAATGTAATTGTACAATGTACATAGCGGCTTTACTGTGATAGCGGTGACTTACGTGTTGTTATAAGAACATAACCATTGAAGTTTATAAAAGAAATCGAAATTATGTTTTAATCAGTTCAATTCTTGTATCGTCACGGATATTAAAGGTTAAGGTAAGCATTGCCTTTTATAACCAAAATACACAAGATACACCAAATTCATTGTCAAGAGCTGTTTGGATGATTCTCCCACTTGTTGTCCTAAACACGTGCCTCGCTCTCTTGATCATGTGCAATGATAATAATTTCTGGATTTACTAACTATTCAGCTCGGATTGTTATTCAGGTCAGCAGATAATTAGAAACTAAGAGCACTACTTCAGTGGTTTCTAACAACCGATATCTCATGCGTTTATTTTAAACGTGTTTTAGATCGATGCAATGAAAATATAAATCCCATGTTCAAGGTCATGTGAAAGTAAGCCTATTATGTAAAACTTTCTATTTCCCATTTACATTAGGCACTAAATAAAGCTCCATTAATTTTACATTATACGAGTATTTATACCTACTTTAAGACTTAAGTTTATCCTAATATGTAAATAAATACGTTTACACACATCTCTCCATCATGCATTTTATGTTTAATAAAATTTAACTTCAGGCAGAGTATATAGGCTTTATTATATACATGTACATGTATTACATATTGTAGAGGCCAGTAAAATGTTCTGCAGACATAACGAAATTTATATTGTGTTAAAAATAATTCATAATTCATTTGTATTATTGTATACGCAATAATTAAAAATGAATATCAGTTTCGTTAATTCGTGCAAATGGGATCACCATTGGGTTCATATATGCCTACTGAATGTAGACCAAGTAATGCCCTTTGCTTGCACAAAAAAAATATAATTTTACAGAGGTGTGGATATACCAATCAACTTGCTGCAGTGTGGACAAAAGTGTTGAATGTCTTGCATTGAGGGTAATAGAAAAGGAACACAACATAATCTGAAAATAAGAAAAACAAACTGATCAATGGATATATAGTCAATGTAGCCTATACATGCAGTCATGATGGATAGTTGATACTTGCTATAGTAAACGGCATTAAAATAAATTTTAAACACCATATTCTTGTAATTGAAAGTATTATTTCAATTTTTAATTTTCTATGTATGATTGGTTTAGGATAAAATGCCCTGGAATCCTATGGACAACTGCGTGATAGAATGCCGTAACGCCTTACCACATTTAAGATGGATACAGATGAAGCCACCTTGACCTTACCAGGAATAAGATGGAATAATGAAGTTCAAGCAAAGGTAGATTGTTACTCAGTACTTACGCAATAAATGTCATCAGTACGCATCCACAATACACTGTTGCGCCACGTTTAGGAACAATCATCGTAACCACATCCATTGTGCAGTGGGGACATATAACTTGTATAGGGTAGCGGCTGCGGATACGAATGTCTGCCACAGCTAACAGGCTCATTGCTCCACATCTTACTCTTTCATCTAAATACAGATAATTTTAATTATTGTAAAATTTGTTGTAGTACATAGCATACTGAATGGCTGAGGCGTATTACTAATGTGCTTAAAAACTTGATTGTGCACTAAAATAACGTTTAATTTTATTTACTTCTTTCTGCCTCACGAAGTGCATTGGCACGTGACCGATTTGATGGTGTGTAATCTGTAAATCCTGGCCAGGTATCGATGGTAGCCACAGAAATCCTTGCTGGATTTTGTTCGGCATCATTGAATTCATTTGAAGTCGGTTGGCTAAGTTGCGGTAGTCCTGGACTTTGAAGCTGAAAAGTCATTGCAGGCGTGGTATTTCTATAACGGTCTGGACTGTAAAGACCACCTTCTTCCTCCATAGAGTGCTTATCACTTTTGCTGAAAGGAAAATTTAGTCGGTGCCATTTTAGTAAGTTTATGAGTTTCATCGTAAACCGTATTATTGCTATGCAATGATAACAGCACGAATCACAAATTTTGTATGACAAATATCCAAATCACTTAAAAAAAAATCTCGGTTCTTTAGTTGTGTTGCAATATTTTATATTGGCAATGAAAGTTATGGGAGTGGAATGTGTGTAAATAACCGCAATCTTAAATCAAGCATTTTAGTAGTTTGCAATTGAATACCTTTACATTTCTGTTATGGAATATTTTCTTCTATGATTAGGGAATATTTGAATTTGGGTTGTATGCATACGTTTCCGTAAGATTAACTTTTGTTTGAAGATTACATTATATTCCTATTCATTTTACAAAATAAAATGTTTTGGTACTGACTAGTTATACAGAATATATTTTCAATCAATTGTTCAATTACAATCTTACCTTTATACTTAGTTTAGCTCAGTTTATGCCTTTCCTGGTACCCTTTTTTCAAAATACATGCTGTTATTTATCCACAAATTTACCAAAGCAAAAGGTAAAATATGTGCTATAGGCACTTGCGCAACGTAATTCTTATCTGAAAGATATGCTTTGTTAGGTGATAATAGCGGTTTATACCCCAATGTTTTACTTATCATAAAACTATAACTGATAACAAACACTTGGTTGCAGCCATCAGATTTCGATAACTAGAATGCAGACCTATTTTCCAAGAGAAGTGTAAATATCAGTAAAATAAACGATTGTTTCATTGTCAATATTCATTTATTGAATCCAGCAATAAAGCCTACAATAAAATAATCGGTTTCGAGGGTGATTATACAAAAATCATGGAGTGAGGTGGTACGATCATGGTAAATTTGGTAAATAAACCAAATTGTTTTGTGGCGAGTGGCAGCTACAATTGATGCATTGAGATAAGCAGTTGGAATAGTGACACTATTGCTGTGGAATCTTCTTTTGCTTTTCTATTTTATCTGATTAATTGGAAAGAAAAATTTGTCATTCCCAGTTTCCGAATTTTGTAAATCTTTGAAATTATTATATAGGCCTAGTTAAATTTATCGAGAAACTATTGCACACTTATCAAAGGATTGTAAACTAGTAATTTTTAAATACGAAATGTAACTTTGACAGCTGATGTAATTAAACTATTTTTATCCTTTTTAAATTATATATTTAATAAATAATTTCAATTGACAATATTGCTGAAAACTACAATCAATCACAAAATCCTGCATTAAGTACAAACCCAATAGGCATATAATACCTCTGTAAAATCACAAAACTAGCGAAATTTAACATGATTCCTTGCTACCATCTTTCATAAATAAATGCAAAGACTGGAGAAATTGTACCAAAACTCTGGCTTCTCTACTAGCCTTAGCCAAAACAAAAAATCTGAAATGTCACTGTGAATGCAAAAAAACTGGTTGACAAAACTACATTAATTTAACTTACAAAAGATAGGGAAAGTAATCATTGTCTTATACCCGCATTGCACAGGTCAAAATTACAGTCTAGGCATGTAAAGAAGTGCCAATTAAAATTACCTCCTGCTAAGCAAAAGAAAAAATTGGCAAGTTTCTGAGGTTATCGCATTTAGATTTTTTTGTAGCCTAGGTAAGCTAGACGCTATGATTTTTCCTGGTTGCACTGCATACCTATGCCTATACCAGTAAAGCTTGTTTAAAGGCTAGAGATCATTTAGCCTTCAGCAGCTTAAACTTGCTGGTTAATTTTTTTTTATTTAAAGTGTTGCCATTATGCTTTAGGAATTGATGTCTATACTCCATGGATGGTTTGCAACTCTGCCATACTGAAAAACATAAATCAAGGATAATTATTACTATTTGCGAGGCTTCCGGCGATCATCGGAAACGTGGTGTTGCACACGTACCTGAATATCCGTGAGGGCTTTTAGAAAGCGCAACGATAGAGGGTTTTCCTGATTATCAATTGTCGGTATGTCGTAATCTTTTCCCAAATATTGGATGAGACGCACTGGGCTGACAACACAGGCTGTGCCGGCACCGAAGATTTCGAGTAGCTGAAATTTGCAAAGTCAGCATTATCTATAATGATTAAACGTCTTGGGGGAAAATACCCTCAGCCTTTATCAATTCAAGGCACGCTTACCCTTTTCTCGGAGTGTGCTTTTAATACCTCTGACATTGTTATTGCACGTTCGGAAACTTTAAACTCTTTCTATTGGAAATAATGAGAAAATAAAAGTTGTGCCCACATTATTACACTGTACTTACTCGTGTATGGTACTAATAGTGAATGTTAAAATCGGAGATTTTCGTGTAGTGATTAGTTAACATTGCTTCATGTAACAGCCCCACCTATGCTTCGAAGGGTAAAAATAGTGGGCCTTATAGCACAAATTAATATTTCCATATTAAAATAAATAAGGTAATTATCCTATTTTTTCTTTCCAGCAAGAATGTCTTTAAAGCCTGCGTGGGGCCCTTACACGAGTAAATATGGTAGATCCAGCAGAATTTAAAATTGCTTCCATTTAGCTTTTCCGTGTTAATATAATAGTACATGTACTCTATTAGACGTACCCACGAGTGTGCCAAATCCAGCAAACTTTGCCTAGTGACCCCTGGAAGAATCAACCCATTGAGTGCTGGTGTCACCAATTCCTTCTCTGTAAAACACCCAAGGAATTAAGGGCCAAAATCGAAATTCATAAAAAAGGAAACCAAAACAAGCCAGTTTGCCAACCTCCTTTTTCGTTTGCTAGGAAAACGAAAATGTTCATTGCTCCTACTTCTGTCAATTGGTGATCTTCGCCGAACAACCACACTACTTGCTGGAGGCCCTTTGATTCTGCCACCTTCTGGATTTTAACACTAGGTGCATAGTTTCTGCAAGCACGAACTCAATTTTATGCCCCAGATTATGAAATAATGCCAGAAACAAATTAAAAGTTAACCTACGATCCCATCTTCTTGTCTCCACATCCACCTGGCCATGCCCGCACGTATTTCGGGTCTGCTAACAGGGCAACTGGCTTCACACCGGTGGCCCAATAAGGGCCCACTGGTCCCACGATGATGTACAGAAGGGCCTTTTGTGAAGCAGCGACACCCAATGATGGCTGGAAAAATGTATTGGCAAAATAAGTTAGGCGATAGCTTTAATTGTAGCTTATGAGAAAATATTTTTGGGAATAATTTCCATGACTAACCTCTGTTCCGATTAACGTAGGCCGGATATACAGACAACTGGACGATGAGGATGGGACCCAATCTTGTTCCACGCTTATCAACTTTTTCAGGCATTTGATTAATTCATCTCCATCAAATGTCTATATTAATGAAATTATCGAAACTTATCATTAAAGGACTGTATTATTTGGGACAACTTCATGAAATTATAAGGGCGAGAGATTTACCGGCAATGCGGCCCGTTCCGCAGTTCTTATCATACGTTTCATATTTAATTCTGGCCGGAAAAGCTTTATTTTTCCATCTTGAGTTCGGTAAGCCTTCATGCCTTCAAATAACTGTAAGTGAGATCATTAAGAACATTTTCTCGCAACATTCGCAAGGATATACATTAAAATATACATAAATGCAACTCGAAAATTGAAGAAACGAGTTACAGACAACCGAATTATTGAAAACTCAAATGAAATAAAATAAAATAAAATAGAAGGATAAAATAGAAGGATATACATGTATGTGACAAATTCTTACTTCAGCAGCATAGTGGTAAACTTTAGCTGCTGGATGCAAGGCAATGTCGTGGAAGGGTACAATTTGTGGTGTTAGCCATCCTTTATCTGCTGTCCACTCCACTTCAAACATGTGATCAGAAAATGTCTGGCCAAAAAGCAACTTGCTCGTATCGGGTTTTGTGGCACGTTTTTCCTTTGGACACAACTTAATTTTCAAGTCTTCAGACTAAGGATGAGAAAGTTTGTGTCATTAGAATACAAGTATTTCCTCAGTTATTCTACTCCAAAATTACATTTCTGATAAAATTAGGTGATGGATGTAGAACTTGTACTACTGTTCCAGGTGTTTTTCTTGAAAACTGCCAGGTTTCAAATTTTCAAGGCGTAAAATGCCCACTGAGCTCTTGAAAAAAATTGTAAGTAATCATTCTCTATTGAGCTAGCAATTTAAGTCTTTTTTAATTCTGTGGGCTTATCTCGCTTAGAAAAATCATCTACTGAAATGTGTTTGAATTAGCACGTTTTGTGTGGTATCATCACATTCCCTAGGCCATCGATGCTAGATGAATTTAAAGTAGATTAGGAGAGTAGCTTAAACAAACTTTTGTTTATTACAACGCAAGGTCATGATAAACACGATTTGAGATAATACTAGCTATTGGCTCAAACTCTTTACCTGGAAGAGTTCTGGCTGCCGCCTCCCCCCCCCCCCAAAAAAAAAGCAGGCTTACATGCAGGAAGAATTAAAACATCCACAAATATACATGTACAAATATTTTTCATATGGAAAAATTACTTTTGATCTTTTAGTCACACCATTTTGGTAAAAATTCAAATTGCAACTTATCACTTTTTAAAAGTATATATACACACAAGTTCCTTGTTTTTAATCAAAAAACAAAGTTTTGGAGAAACATATCATTTACATGTATGGATCCTTCCACAACTTAGACTAATAACGACGAAATTAAAGTCTGAAATTATCACTAGATGCAAGAAACTTTTCTATTATTTGCAACATTAACAATGTTGTAAATATCTAGATCCTAAACTGCAAGTACAAGTATAGGTCTCATTGGAAGACTACATTATAATGTATATGCAAACTTATACTTACCTTGAAAGTGGATGACAGTGATCTTTGTTGTACCATCCCACCGACAACTGTAACTCTAGTTGAGGTAAATACCTGTGCAAATAAACACATTCATTTAACTAATCGTCGTAATTAAGTTACTACCCTCAATTTGGATCCCTGGTACTATCCATTTGAATTGGCATAAAAGCCTTGATTTCGAGAGTCTAATATGTCAAAATAAAGCTTACACCTGCTTATTAGGTTGTCAAAACTTTTAACTGGTGACATCTAGAAGTGAATTTGCAAGAAAGGGC
The DNA here is from genome assembly GCA_034698905.1 of Xestoiulus laeticollis. Taxonomy (NCBI): domain Eukaryota; kingdom Metazoa; phylum Arthropoda; class Diplopoda; order Julida; family Julidae; genus Xestoiulus; species Xestoiulus laeticollis. Next base: position 11,071 of record JAQGCC010003751.1, read on the forward strand.
CCGGGACCGGCGTCTTATAACGATTGTAACAATCAAAATACATTTTTAATGCTTTTATAATTACACCACAATAATCTACTGTGTAATATGAAGTCTTGACAGAAATCGAGCATGACGATGACTGATACGCCTTTTGGCGTAACAAATTAATTTACCATTTTATTTTAAACACTATCAATTTTTAATTTGCTCTCTTCATCTGTACATGTATGTAGCTTTAGTGATCTTGTATACTCCGTATAAGACCCAAAATAGCTTATTGAGAAAAATGGCATGGTAATTGCAAAAAAGCAAAATTTTGAATCATGATAACAAATTACCGTACTAACCTTCAAAGCTCAATTGAAATACAGGTCGTGCCAGCACATATTTATAACAATTTCCCTTACTCAGGGTATAAGTTCCCCATTGTGGTAACGTGCAGAGTAAATCCTGTCCCCATTAAGTTTGGGCAATCAAAATTCTACTCGGATTTGCCAATGTTAATTAGATTTAGCTTTATTCTGATGCTGTATCAAATATACACATTTTTGAATGTGCAACCAATAGCATATAGGCTACGTACGTGTCTTCTATACAAAATTAATTTAACGTAATGTCAATAGCAAACAGCAGTACCAGCTGTCATTCGTGATGCTAATGTAAAATACATTTTGCACATTGTAGTTTTATTGAAAATTTAATGACGTCCTAACGAAAGCTACTAATTAAATGTTTGTGCGTATAATTTCGTATAAATCTTGGTGACCAAATTTTGGTCACCAAAACGGCTTATAACAAAATTCTAGTGTCATAATATATATTTGGTAGGGCATACTTTAGGTTGAGCGCGTTATTTATGGAAACATCACTATGTTATGTACTGTAGCTTTTCCCCAATTGATGCATGATTCCAACCATGTCTATAGCCTTGATTGTAACACTTAATACAACAGCCTTCGTAACGGGACTTAAAATAAAATTTATAATGGGTGATTGACATAGCGTTATCGATTAATCCAGTCATATATTGGCACTATAAATAATGATAAACCTATATTGCCTCTAAGCCGGTTCATGTAATCTAACACCTATTGGCAAGTATAGGCTATGTATTTTTGCCACTACTACCGTGGTCAAAATTTCCTTTATTGGTTTCTATCATTTCATTGATTTGTATTGGCTGGGACAGATATGACCTTAATTTATGAAAAATTAAAAATTGTTTGATATCAAATAATTATAAAATAATAGAATTTTTCTATGTTCCTATTAATTGTTAGCAATGGAAACCAATGGGCCAAATAATAATAATTTTGACCAGGGTAAGATATATATGTACCTATACAGTATGTAGTAAAGTGTTCAAACCCTAAATATTTTTTTCTCGAAATTTTATCAAAATAAACAATATTTTTTTTTTTTTTTTACAAAATAAATTGTTCAACTCATTTTGTATCAGTTCTGTCTCGAATCATAATTCCTCGAAACAATCCAAGAACGACTATTTCTTTTAGAACATCAGTGCTGAACGGGTTTTAACGTGAATAGTGTTCTAGTCTAGAACACCTGACGTTTTGGTGTAAAATATGAGAACACTTACCCTGTGCAGCGCTCCATCCTGCTGCGCTATGCATCTGGTGAATCTACCGACCACGGCCATATTTTTATCCGACGGTAAACGGCGCTATCGATGCACAAATTTCCCTTTATTTGAGGGGAAAAAAAAAATGTGCGAGTTAAAAGCTGGGTCGACCTTGCAAAATGAATCTCCCAAAAGCAGAAGGGAAGAAGGTTAAAAATGATGGGAAGGTCGACGTAAACACGTGCTTTCCCCCTCAAAAACTCTGGAGGTGGGGACCGGCAACGACCAATAGCAACTGCTTTTCGAGCAGCACCTACAATCGGATGATCTTGCAGGAGTTATTTGTGTACGGAAAAACGTGTGCGCTTTGCTTTGACGTCACTGGGATGCTTGCTCTCGATTAGATATACCAGGTCACGCCAGTTGCAGCGAATTTGAGAGCCCGGTGAGCTCCGAGTTTTGTTCAGGGTTCAGATCCTGGAATCCGAGGAATTGGAACCCGACGGGACTTTTGGAACGATCCCCATCGCGATCCATTTTTAACAAGCGCGTTGGGGTCCGAAAAGTTCACGGTTTCAGCAATCGATTATATAGGCAACAAAACACTGAAGAATTGGCATTTGGCTTTTATATTCCTGCCTTTATTTGAGGTGCTTTTTTATGAAAAATTCCCTCATTTATTAAAAATTGAATGTGGTAATAATTGAACGATGCGCGAGAATGGGTATGACGTTGGGGGCCGTCCAGAAATGACGTCAACAACTGTGAAAGGGTATAGTGGAAATGGTGACGCAAGTTGACATGGGGGTTCAAGGGTCAGTTGACGTCAACAAGGAATTCTAAATTTTTAATGACGATCTCATTCGCTCTGTATAGCTTAGTTTATGTATTTTATAGTCAACATCTTTACATATTTTGTATTGATTTTGATTTCTAAACTAAGATAGTGGGATCCGCGCCAATACAATATTTACATGTTTAGGGTCGGTTGCACCAACAAAGGTTAAGAATAACCTAGGGTTAACTTGCTTTTAACACTAGGTTAACCCACCCTTGCATTGCACAAGCGTGGGTACCTCAGGTTAATAGTCTAGAATTAAATGGTAGCCATTTTGTTTTCCGCATGTTGGAACATGCTAACCTGGAGGTTAACCAGGAGTTATATTTCAAACCGAGGTTAGTAAACCTTAGATTTTCACCTCAGTTGGTGCAACTGGCCCTTAGACAAATTTATTAAACTTGTTGAGGTATATGGGAAGGGGGGAGTAACTTAAAAGACTTGTTCATTTAGGCTAGGGGCAATTTTTCGCCAAATTTTGTTCACGTCATTTATGGTCGTCCCCTTATATTTTCAATCTTCTTAGCCTATTATACAGGCTACGAGCATACACATGTATCAGTACAGTACATGGTTATAATGTTTAGGCAAGGGTGGCTGGTAGTACTGGCCGGAAACGCTGATTTCCGCGGATGTGATCTGTGCGCACGCGCATGGAACTGACTTCCGTCGAAGTCAAAGTTTCCGGCTGGAGCTAACAAAATGAAACGCTTTTTTTGTTACATTATTTTTATAAAGTGCACGGGGAATTTAAAATTTTAAAACAGGCAAGATGAGTGTTTTTGTTGTTTTGTATTTTTAAAGCTATGCTTTAAAAACTTTCCATTTAATACGCATTTTTAATTAGGCCAAAGTATAAAAAAACGTAATGTACAAACATAAATGCCCATGTATCTCGATCAGAATTAAAAAAATGAAGATTTTTACATTATCAATAATGTGGAGTGTGTATCTTAATACTCTCGAACCGTTTTTTTACTAAACTTTTTATCAAAATGGTCATAATCATGTAGGGCAATTTGTTAACAACTTGTTAAAACGTACGAGTACGAGTAAATTGAAAATTTGCAAATAATTTAAGGCTGAACTGCACACCCCCATTCCTATGGGGAAATTTTGATACATACTTTAAAAAAAAGTACTTCTTATAATA
>JAQGCC010003752.1:0-14621 GCA_034698905.1 Xestoiulus laeticollis
AGCCGACCGGGGTTTGAACCCGGGTCTCCCGAGTTCAAGGAGCTAAGCATAACCACTAAGCCAACCTTGTCGGTTATTTATAATAATAAAGTTATCCAATTATGAGTTGATTATAAATAACACAAATCTCACATTTACTCAATTCTGGGCATATTTTAACCAAAACCTGTGTTAATTAACTGTGACCCAACGTTGGGTAACTTTAACCCAATGTTGGTATGTACATATAGCACTCAATTTTGGGTTGAATTTTAACCCAACGTTTATAATGTGTTGTTGTAAAAATAACTAAAGGTTAAGACCAACTTATAACATTTTTTTTTTAAAAAAAAGGAAGTCGAAATCGAATTTAAATTTAATTGCGCTTTTATTTCATGCAGTTATTACTTCAAAGTATAGTAAAGATATTTTACTAAAATTCAAGATATCCGCATCTAATTTAAGGATTTTCCTCAAATCTTTTTCAATAATTGTCTGTAATTTTTAACGTAAATAAATATCATTGTGCATGCTGTATGGTTATATAATTTTTAGCAAAAAATGGATCCCATTATATACTAATGTATATAAAAATGAAATACTATGAGCAATTTTGTTGTTGGCATATCTATAACTTATGCTTTGATATAAGTAACAAGAAAAGTTGTGTAAAATTTCGGCATATGATAACATGCAGCGTGAATTATTCTGTCATAGTAGGTCAGCATTATTAATCGTTGTGATAATGAGTTTTCCTTATTATCTCGATTTTTTTAATGTAATGAGCTTTCAGATTACGATTATATATTACTGTCGTTTCTTTTTTTCATAATAAATGGAAATTTCACGAACTATAAAGTAAAGTACCACCATGCAGTTCTCACTGCTGCTTTTTGCCCATCAAACTGGAAAGTTGTCCACAATTTTATAATGTGGTAATCAGAATTAGTGCCATGCATGAAGTCGGGTCAACAAAGAATTTCATATTAAATATTTTCATATAGGAGCTAGTTTTATCGTGTAAACGAGAATTAAAAAAAAAAAAAAAGATAAATTACAAATAAGGGAGGCATTTCAATAGCATTTAGATCAAGGCGTGAGAAGCTAATTTAATTCGCTTTCTTAGGGAAAAAAAGGCCATTAAATGTCTTATTGTGGATCCATGTCATTTAGCTGAAGCATATTTTGGTTATTTAAGGTCAGTGCTTTTCATCTGATACACATGTATAGACATACATGTATATTGGAACTATAAGAGCCTTTACTAATTTACATACCTTGGCCTATATAAAGCGACAGATTTATTTATGGGGCGAGAGAAAGAGAGAGCTATATTTTGTAAATGTTTATACAATCACTCGTTATTTAATTGTTATCAATGTTTTTATTTCTTAACTTTCCTGGGTTTTTATTCGATTCACGTGACTAAATTCATGCAATTTTCGATTAATTGTTTATTTTTCCAAATATATACCTGAAATTCTCAAGTGGCAATCTGAATTTATAATAATTTTTCCGATATATTTTTTCGCCCTCTAATAATTACACTCATTCAACCGTTATATATAATTGCCATATAGTTATTTTTCAATGCGAGCGCAATGAAGCATGGCAATTTCTAAACAATCCTATAATTATTGAAATCTTTAAGCATGTATACCGTGTGCTAATTATTAAATAAAGATATACCCATTGAGGTATTTCACCCAAATTCATTTCTTAACTGTACATATATACATAATATTACAACAACAAAGCTTATTATTTATCAATTTAAAAATGGTTCAGGAAATATGATAAAAATTATCACAAACTATCACTTACCAAGTAGTACTCTTATTAGGTTCTCATAATACAATATTTATTAGGGAATACATATTGCTGTACTCAAGTGTTCATTCTTTGCATTATTGTACCAATTTTTTTAATTGAATTACAAATTGGTGTTATTTCCACCTTTTGATATTGAAACCATGGTTCCTACAAGTTCAATTAATTTGTTATTTCCACCTTTTGTATATTCATTAAAAAGAAAATGTCAATATTGAAACCATGGTTCCTACAAGTTCAATTAAAAATGATGTTAATTTAACAATGATTACGTGTTAATTGCATAAAGTACACTGCACTTTATAGTTGTTATAAACATAACTAGGATGCAAATGTTTGTTTCTTTGAAATAGTTATATGAAGATATTAATTATATGAAATGTTAAGTGCTATCTGGTTTGATAGGGTAAACTCAAGTTTATAAAAAATATACAGATTTAATTCTAAGTTTGAATTTATAATAGGGAAGAAGAATGGCTCTTATATACATGTAGTTGTAGTTTAAGTGAAGGCACAGGTCATGGCTGCTCTCCTGCTATTCAAATTCTTGCTATTGTTTCACTTTGAAACACTGTAATTACTGTTTATGGCTTTGCTTTAATCAGGAAAATTGTGAATTTAATTAACAAAAAGCACATTTTTAAATGGTTTGAAACTTTCCTGCTAAAAAACTTTACTCCATTCGTAGCATCTTATTCTTAGTTATACTTTGATGCTTTTCTGACAAAATGTAAGCATTTACAATGCATTGTGTTCAATTAGGAGATGTACTGATAATTATACTTTTAATAATAATAATTAGATCGAAAACCATTGAGTGCATGCACGCATGCCACTTGTCAACTTAAAGTAATTTTTTAATTATAAAATGAATATTTAATTAGTGAGTCCTAACAAAGGTTACTGGCCTCTGATAACAAGTTGAATGATTCTCATTATCTTTCCTAATGTGGAAACAACTAAATGTATTATAAATATTACAGATTTTTAATCTCTTTATTAACCTAACTTCAGGACTGTATTAAAGATTGCCTTTAATGTAATTTGCGACCGAATTTTTAAGCTGCATACTAGTTATCCAAAAAATATTGTTGTAAACTTTGGGCATTGTTACAAATTAAATTAAACTATTTCGATCACCGAACAAATTGACGGGTGTTTATGCAACCGACCATTAAACTGTTACCGTGTTATCCATTTTTTCCTTCAATTAGATTTTGCAGATGTTTCTAACTTTTCATAGATAGAAATTTTTGCCATTTTTTCGTATAAAATCTAGAGCTACACAAAATTTAAGGAAATATGATTTGATAATTATTTAAGTGATAATTGCCAACAGTTTTTTGAAATTTAACCTCATTTTAAAAGTCGGTTTTAATTTTACCCCTTTGCTTTAAGAGGGTTGCATACCAGAATAAGCCTTTTTTTTTCGAAATTGTTTTTTTTATTTAATTTTGGAAACTGATAGGAACAAATGAAATGTACGAGGACCTAGCATAAATATTCTATTATTTGTTTACATTTTTGGTTTAAATATATGTATCTTACATTTCATGAAAATATGTCCGTAAAGTTTACCAGACCCTCTACAATTATAAACTTTACGGACATATTTCCATGAAGCGTATAATATACAAATATTTAAAGAAAAAATTAAAACAAATAAAAGAATATTTATGTTAGGTCCTCGTACATTTCATTTCTTCCTATCAGTTACCAAAATTAAATAAAAAAAGGCTTATTCTGGTATGCAATTACCCTCTTATTACAAGGTTTATTACAAGGTTTTAGGAAAAAATTAAGTTAATAAACTTGCATTTGGAATTAACTCTTGATCCACGATGAAGCAACGAACAACCACACTAAACTAAGTTTAATATAAAATGCTAATTACTATAATCGAAATTTCGAACAAATCCCACTTTTCAAAATGTAAAAGTACATCCCATGATTATAATGTTTAAAAAAAACATTTTCTGAAAAATGGACATCAAAAACTAAATTATGCATGGTACAACGATCACTAATTGTCATCGAATTTAATAGCTATTGAAAGCTTATAATATTTATGTTGACACAATGAGTTTCCAAATATTTTAGGGCGTGTTTGATAGATTTTATTGTCAGATATATGCACACATTCAAAGTTTTTATATCATTTATGGATGCTTGCATTTTCAAACGGGTCAAATTGCATTGAAAATACGTTAACTTTTGGTTGTTTTTATTCACGCCTTGACAATTAGCTATTTTCAAACACTTCGGTAGATGTATTGAAGAAAATAAACCATTAATCATTTCGGATTTGTATTCTAAGAAAGTAATTTACTTGGAAATGTTTATTTAGTTTACCTACAACAATTGCAAAAATATTAATCCTTAAGACACACCCTAAATTTAGGAAAATTAATAAGCACGCCTTGGTTCCATTATAATCCTTGGAGAATTTATCACATGGATTACATAGCCTCTTTGATAAACGATTTATTCCGTGCTTCTCTGTGCATTGGAATAATTAAACACTCAAAGAATTTTAGTTTGATAACATGATGACTTTGCAAAGAACACGGTTGATTCGTTTTTTTCTGATATATTTTTTGGTGGAACTCAATGATTGTTCAAAATCTTGTGAGCGTTTGTTTTACACTGGATATGATGTTCGACCTGTAAGTACTTCGTACTGACCAGTTTTTTTTTTTCGTTCGATCGTTTGATTTGATTGAAAAAAAAACTAATAAAAAAACTTGATCATTGTAGTTGCATGGTACTTGGTATAAGACATTGGAAAGTGGATTTTCTAACCTCCCGAGTCACTGTGCTCGTGTGGAAGTTGGTGTCTTAAGTCTCAGAAGTTTGAAAATTAAAATCTTCGATATGTGAGTTGATATAATACGACTATTTTACATTAATAAAGAAATTATGAAGGATTTGGTGGTTTGCTTTTAGGCGAATAAATTCGGATCTGGGAGTAAATCTTTCTGGAAGATTACAGCTTGGAGGGAGACTTGAAATAGCAACGAAATGTAATGAAATTAATAACCACCTTTCGATAAATGGGATAAAATAAAAGTGAAATTCATTGCATTTTTGTAGGGTTTACTTTGATTTCATACGACGTTCTTTTTATTCACAAGGACTATTTCTGCGCTTATGTATGCGGGGAAGGAAAAAAAGATGATTGTAAGTTGTAGTCAAATTTAAACAATTTTATAGAGAGAGATGTTAATTTTTAAACAATTTTATTCATTTATTAATTTCAGATGTTCAGTGTGTTACCAGAGAACCAAATGTTAGCATAAATCTAATGAATGAGATTTTCAATCGTTTACATTTGATTGGAATGAAAATCAAAAGAAGAAATTTTCAGAGGATTGAAAACTCTATTTGCCATTGAAGTAGTAAATACCACACACTTAGCCAGAATGGTCAAATATATTTTTATGTGAAAGTATTACAATTAAATAATTCTCGTTCGAATTACGCGGGCTTTTCTGTATTTTATGAGAGGCCCTTTTTAGCTATTATGTTCTCCGCTAGAGGTCAGCACTTGTCTTTCATCCAAGTTCCCAAATAAAATGGCGACTTGTTCTTTGGGAGTCCTGGTAAGCATAATTTTCATATCATTTATAGATAAATACCTACGTTTTCTCCTTTTCTAAATGTAATAAACGTGTTTCTTAGTACAATTGAGCATATTTTACATCTGTTTGTAATTTCGGATTGCTATGATTACCTTGCCGGAATTTGTCCAGTTTGCCCTTGAAGGGATTTAATAAGCCTAATGTGTTTGCCAATGATCTATTCAAATTTGCATTTGCAATCTTACGAGCAACAATATCAAGCAATTCTGAACAGTTTCTTAAAGTAAAAGAGAAACATTTCAAACAATTTGCTTGTTTAGATACATTTGCATTGATTTACTTTTCTTTGTAATTTTGTCGGCTAATTTGCACCTTTTGCATTTTAAAACCACGTGTTATTTCCTATTAAATGAAGTAATACGTCAAAAATAAATGCTAGATTAATGTGTTTATTAAACATGGCTTGGAAGTTCAAGGTTTTTGGATAAATGATTCCATCAACCATTTCACCCCAAGCACAAGAATGTTAATTGGCGCCTATATGGATTGCATTGTGATTCCCCATTAATCCAAGAAAATTGCAGGAAATTATGGTTTTTCTTTGAGTCCCTCATTTTTCATTCTGGAGGACAAAATACATCCACATTCCATAATTAGGAATTATATGGACATGTAGGTTCTCTCTTGGACGAATTACTGTATTGTCCAAGGTTCACTATAGCTATAGTGTAGGAGACACTATACTATAGCTAGTCGACATTTATGAGTTCACTCTGGGCGCCTCCTGGTGGCCTAACCTGTTTATATTGGGTAAATGTTGAATAATCATTATAAACTAGGGACTTTATACATAAAATGGAATGGGCCTACAGAGTGGGTCCAGCAGATGTTCAAGAAAAAAAATTTAATACAAAGTGGAAGACTGCTTCCTCCTTTAGGAAGTTTTTTTTAGCTAAGTAACGGTGGCTGGTTAAATGTCCTTTGTTCCGATCTTGTTTTAATGGCAAAAAAATTCATTAAACTTACATGTATTTCAATTTGGTATTTAGGTTAGGCGATTCAGCACATCATCGCTGAGGAACCAACTCGTACAGGTAAAAATGTAATTTTTGAATTTTTGAGGCACATTTTAAAGTATGATTTTATCATAATAATTCAATTTGTTCACTTTCAGCCTCCTGTGGCTGTATTTGGGACGGAAGGACGCTATGCCACAGCTTTGTATTCTGCTGCATCAAAGCAGAAGAAATTGGAGGCTGTTGAAAAGGATTTGAAGGAGTTTCAGGTAGCATTTGCAAAATTTAATAGATCGCAGTTGAATGTTTGTAATGCAGCGTGCAAAATATTTTCCTTAAATTGTAGACATTACTGAAGACTGATAAAAGGTTATTGGAATTTGTGGGAAACCCTATGTACAATCGCCAAGTTAAGAGAGGTACATAGGTGGTTTAATACTTTTACAAGCATCTTTATGGTCGGCTTACACTTTACACGTTGTTTGTGTATTAGATGCTTTAGTGGACCTCCTCAAAAAGAAAAAGGCCTCCGAATTGACAGTAAACACGATTGGTAATTTGAACTAAACATATTTCCGGTGAAACGTTGGATAACCAAGCTGAAATAGTTGTGTAATTAAAATCGTCCCAAAATTCTTTTACAGCTATTATGACCGACAATGGCCGTGTTAACAAAATAGATTCAGTATGCAATGCTTTTGCTAAGATTATGAGCGCCTATCGAGGTGAAGTGGCCTGCGAAATCGTCAGCGCCAAGGTATAGTTTTTAAAGATTTCATTGTATCAATATTGTGCATTCTCGAAAACCTTGTGTTGGATAAATCTCAAATCCAACATGCCAATAACGAATGCTAAATTAAGCCCTTCTGGGGCAAGTGAATTCCAATGTTTCTGAATATTTTGTTCTGAAACTATTTCACCTCACGCACAATTCTAATGAAAGTACAGCAATACATGCCGATTTCGAAACCTGATATTTATTGTGTCGCTAACGAAATCTTATAAACTGTTTATGCGTTTTTTCCTTAACGTGTTAGCCTTTAGAAGAAACCATGGTGAAAGAATTGACTACTTCTCTTCAGGGATTTGTAAAAAAAGGGGAAGTGATCATTGTGAAAACCAAGGTAATATTTTCAATTTTGTTAGATGCTGTTATTGTGCCTGTAGAATTTGGGTAAATTATTTGAATTGTATTTTTTAGGTTGATCCTTCTATCATTGGTGGTCTCATAGTCAGTATTGGAGATAAATATGTAGATATGTCATTTGCTAATAAGATTAAGAATTACACTAACGTGATCCAAGAAGCGATTTAAAAGCACAAACGGTGAAAGTTAGATTTAGCAAAAACTTCAGATTTTGTTTCTAATAATTATTATGATGCCTGTAGTTTCCGGTGCAAAGTTAGTTACGTCTGAATTCCATTGTGAACAGAAATAAATTTAAGATGTGTATAATAAGTAAAAATTTGTTATTATGTTTGTTTTTGTTTTCACGGAAAGCTATGTATCCTGTACATAATTTTCAAAACAAGCATGTGTGGATTCGGTCATTAGAGGCGCAACTCTTGAATGTCTCAACATAAGCTGGATGTTGCTTATCTTTTATGCAAATTTAGTATTTTATAATTGAATCAACATGCACGTTTTAGATTGAAAATTTTATGCAATATACATGTATTGTAGAACAATGAAATTGAGTTTAATATAGAAATTGTATTTTAAATTTTGAGAAAATATGGAAGTTGTTTTGAAAGTGGGTAATGATATGAATTTTATGCGAAGGGAGTGGGTGAAATTTGTGAACAATTTATATGATGGAATATTTCAATGGGTCTCGACAAAAGGAATTTTCCTTATTTTTTAGGGATTTTTACGCAACATGACACTGTCACATTGGCATATTATGTTCTCACTTTTCAGTCAAAATGGCGGCGAAGTTGCCTCCTGTTCCTGCTGTTATGAAACCAATTCAACATTATTTAAAAACAGCTGCTGAACATGACCAACGTGATCCTGTTATTGCATACTGGTGTAAGTGTAGTATATATATTATGCACAGTTTATCAATAATGTGTCATTGGTTAAGAGAAATCTGGTAAATTTCCGAGCTATATACATGTATTCGAGTATATGCTAATCGATTGATCGCCCAATTTTAAGTGGCAAATAATATTCATTAATATTGCGATTTATGGTCTTTAACTATACATTATTATGCTGTAATTGAAGCAATATATGTCACGATTATCTCATGCTGTGATTGTGTTTTGGTTTACGTGTAGGTAGGTTATTTGCACTTCAGGGTGGGATGAAGATCGACAAGAAGTCAAAAGAAAGCGTTGCGTTGCTCACAGCTTTGATGGACTGGTTGGAACAGGTACTTTATTTTAAACCTCTTGTGTTGTGCTGGATGATTGAGAACAGATGGGGGAAATGTCATTTGAATATGATATGATGGCCCTTTAATATCATAGCTAAACAGTGACAGCTAGTTACACATTCATTGGCCAAAAAATTAATATATATATATAAAGAAAATCGATGGTTTTTTTAATAGTTATTTGACTCATTGGTTTCTATTGTTGACAAAAGGATCATAGATAGATCATTTTTGTTTTTCTATTGGTTTCTACTTTTAATTTATTGTCCAATGATCAGGCCATTACAAATTGACCTATGGTCCATAAAATAGGTGACCAATAAATTGAAGGCCATGCACCAATAGAATTTTTCTATTGTTCTCTATGGAATTTAGACCATGGGTTACAGCTTCAAAGAGCCATGGATAGATTTCAAATATCGATTCAATAACAATATTAAATATTTAAACTCCCTCATGTAAGACCATATTCAGTTTGGATGTGTTTTTCTGTCATAATTTATTCTGCTTCTGCCAAGGTATACGGTCGCCGCCATACGCGACATTCAATTTGTATTATTTTAATCTAGCTACGATATGTATTCTATAGGATAAGCTAAACTCATTTCGATTGAATACTTAACAAATTCTTAACGAAATACTTAACGAATTCAATCTGTGATATAAAAATTTAGTGTTCTTGGGCCCTGCATATTATTTTGGCCTTAGTAGTACTCGTGTGACTTTCTCGGTATGAAAATTAAACCGTCCTGTTATGGACCGAAATGAAGAAATATTACAATTAATTCCATGGACATGTTCCCCAAATTAAATATACATCATAGCATTGTACGAATTTTAATTTTCACAACAAAGTCTTAAAGCCCGTGAGCAAATTCTGAGTTGTCATGGTGTATCATATAGTTTTGCATTGTCTGAAATACGATTCTGTTTTTATTTTTAGAGAAAAAAAGATTTGAGTTCAAATGAAGCCATAACGAATGAGGTGGTGGCGCAGGCTCATATTGAAAATTATGCGCTCAAGTTATTTCTTTATGCCGACACTGAAGATAGAGCGTCGAGATTTAATAAGTTAGTAGCCAACGATGCAAATAGGATGTGCATTTAAGTAAGACCCCAAGCACAATGACTATGCAATTATTTTACAGAAACGTTGTTAAAGCGTTCTACTCATCGGGCATGTTGTTCGATGTTTTAGCAACGTTCGGAGAATTAACAGATGAGGTGTGAACCGTTTTTTTTTTAAATTATGCTTTAACCTGACTAAATTGTATTGCATATTGACACGTTTTTCAATCGAATATTTTGAAAAAGGTTGCGCATCACAGAAAATATGCAAAATGGAAAGCCGCCTACATCCACAATTGCTTAAAAAATGGGGAAACGCCAACTCCAGGACCACTGGGATCCGAAGACGACGATCCCTATTTGGAAGGGGCTTCTGGAGGCGAACCAGATATTTTGGGTGGCATGGGTGCAACGGGTTACAACTTGCCTTCTGCCAGTAACACCATAATCGGTGGCGTCAACAGCACATTTGATGATCCTAAGCCATCAGCCAGCTTCTACGACGCCAGGGAAACGTCAAGGCCAACTAGTGGTCTTGTTGCTCCTGGTTTTCATGCACCTCCATCCACGCCTGCCGAACAATCGTCATCGTCTTCATCCGACTCTGTAGGAATTGCAAGCGGACGTGCCACCACCGGTGAGTAAAAGTCTTGTGATAATGAGTGAATACATGCCGACATTCTATTGACAGTCATTCAGACCTCCTATGAATGTTTTCCTAAAATATACGTAAAAATGCTTATTTTTTTACGGTATACAAAATCATGCTTTTATGCTACTTTGTCCATAAGCTTAAGACCAAGTTTAGTTGTTCCTCTAGGTTTAGTTGAATTAGAAAAAAACATTTAACTAGTGCTAATTCCAGACACTCTCAACGACTTGAGCTGGTTGTTTAGTTTTTGACAGAATACATCTTGGGGAAATCTCGAATGCCATTTGATATGAATGATGAAGTTTAGCCAAATCACAGAGTTCGGATCGAATTTGGTAACAATTTGGTTCTAGCAGCTCAATGCCGAAAGTGCTTGCCTGATAAGCAGAAACTTTTGAGCCACCGCTTTTCCAGTTTAGGATTTCTTTCTTTTCACGTGTATTGAATTTTTTTACTTTCTACACTTAGGCGGGTTGCGACTTAGTACCGAAGAATACAACAAGGCCCAGAAATACTGTAAATGGGCCGGTAGCGCCTTGCAGTACGAAGATGTTTCGACAGCTGTAAGCAATTTACAGAAAGCTTTACGCCTCCTCACGACCGGAAAGGACGACTAAATGTAACTACTTGTGCAATTGCCTAAGCGAATCAAACCATGTGCCTCGTAAAATTCTTTTCGCCCAGCTTGAAAAAAAAAAGATTTGCAACAGCGCTTGCTTCAGTCAACGGTAAAGTAAAAATGTTTAATTTGTTAATATGAAGTTGTGATATTTCCATCCAGTGTTTGCTTATTGAACAATTGCTTTCAAGCACGTGATGATTGTTGTCTTATTTACTCACTCACTGTTGATATAATAAGACCCACTCTAGAATCCCATTCAGTCTTTTTTATGACATAATACATGTATCGGCATATGTTTCTGTGCAGTAATTGGTGCTCCAAGCAAGGACATAATGGGGCAATAAACATGTTCCGTATTTTACAAATTAAATCATTCTTTTTAATAATGTAATTGGCTTGCTTATATACATGTATCAATATGAAAACGATGGATGGCATGATATAATGACGTCACGAAATTAAATTACTTTATTAAATAAATCATAAAAAGGGTGTTGGAAAACATTATTTCCATCGGAACAAGATTCCAAATACTAGTTGCCTTGTTTCTGTCTCTTCCAGAAGCGCTTAACTTCGTCATGACCTGTGCGACTAACTATCACCACTCTATTTGCCGGATTGTCCCATATCAACACATCCATGTCCTGAAATAATCATTAGAACGTGTTAAAACAGATACTTTTGGCTTAAGAAGGTTACGTACCAGACTAAGCCTTTTTTCTAAATTATTTTTTATTTAATTTTGGAAACTGATAGGAACAAATAAAATGTACGAGGACCTAGTATAAATATTCTATAATGTTTCATATTTCCATATTATGCTAGGTTCTCGTACATTCCATTTGTACCTGACAGTTTCCAAAATTAAATTAAAAAAATAATTTAGAAAAAAAGGCTTATTCTGGTATGCGACTCTCTTAAGAGCAATATTCCGTAATTTCAGTTTACCCTGGCAAAGTTCCTTAACATCTCAAAGTCTTGCATAGTGAGAAACTGATCGTATAGTACACCCTCGGTAAACACGAATCTGTCTCTCTCGATTTCCCATAGACGTATTTGGTCGGTCACGGTCGGTGGTATGCTGGGGTACTACAGTAAAAGTTAATACATGTTCCACGGGTTAAATTAAAGGGGGAGAAAAATGCCATACGTTACCTCGCGCTTGGCTTCGGGGTGTGCATGCATTCTCAAAAACGTGATGATTTGTTCGGCCGTTATCCCGCTACGCAATGCTTGTCGTACGCTGTCCCTGGATATCATGGCAGCGACCATATTTGGAAATCTTGAGAAAAGCAGAATATATTAGCATTTTTAAACATATAAAGATTAATTGTTTTGCAAGCTTTTTGTGTGAATTAGTTACCGATAAAGCAGTTCGCAAAACAAGCTTATTAATGCAACTTGCAAGTCTGAATCTGAAAACGCAATAAAATGTGATACGTAATACAATTTTCTTCAAAAATTGAGTGCAAAATTTTGTTAATTCTATCATACCTGTGTATGCATATACACGATAATTTGTTTCTACTATTATGTATCCTTCCCTATGCAAGTCTACTTTTCCTTTGGGTAAACCGGAAGCTAGATTTATAGCTAAGCGGGTGGGATAGAACCGTCCACATCTCCGCTGTTAACGAGAAAAAATAATTAGCCGGCAAATAAATGTACGATTAATTTTTATTTATTGTTCTATATTGGCCGATTACATCTTGCTGCAGTGAATTTAATTTGTATCTAAAATAGATGATAATCGGTGACATTGATGAGTCGGTGTCACTTATTACAATCAACTTTATTGACCAATTAAATGTAACAGCATGATGTAACCAGGCATAAGTTCTTGCCTTTCTTTGGTACACTAATCCAAACTCTCGTAAATGTTGCAGGAAATCTTGAAGTGGCTCGCTCATTTTTTCAGTGCTATAGTCCTTTAACACATTTTTAAAACAAAATATGTAACATACATACATTTTCTGTTGAATATCAAGAAATAACTGAATATTTATTTACCTTTCCTAATGTCAAAAAGCTTAGTTGAAACAGAAAAGCTAAACATTCAACGAGATCCAAATTTCTTGGCTGTTTAAAAGAGCGAATTATGCAAATGAACAAAACCGCAGTAGTAACTTTACAATTGGAAACTACAATGTTATTATTTGTTCGTCCTTACCTCTAGTGTCTCCAAGTATTGCAACATAAAGTACCACACTTGAGAGGCGGTGTCCATGAGTAAAAACTGGAATCCAGAAGGCGAAATCACAGGTGCGGTTTCGGATTCCTCGCTATCAAGTTTTTTTCAAGTTCTCAACATGTTCTGCAGTCTTGTATGTAAATGCTAATTTTTGGACTGGACTTACTGTCTCATAAGTTGAGCTTGCAAAAGAACTCTTACGGCATCTGCTCCAATTCTTTTGGCAGAAGGCTGAGCTCCTACCATGTAGTGTAATACACTCTAGAAAATCAAATTAATGGCGATTATTTTGCGGAAAATTGGTGTATTTTTAAATTATTGATATAGATGAAAATATCTTACTTCCCATCGCTCCATGGCATAGGAATCTAGAAAGGCAACGTCTCTGGCATGCTTATCGGCTTCCAGAGGTACGCAAGTGGACCAAACGGTCCCGCTAATTATTAAAAAAGGGAATGTTAAATTTTTGTTTTGAAATTTAAGAAAACATTTACTCCCTCCCTAGAGATCTTACCCGCCAAATAATGCAGTTTTTAAATTTCTTCGGAACATTGCATTTAAAGTCCAACCAGGAAGCC
This sequence comes from Xestoiulus laeticollis, assembly GCA_034698905.1. Classification (NCBI taxonomy): domain Eukaryota; kingdom Metazoa; phylum Arthropoda; class Diplopoda; order Julida; family Julidae; genus Xestoiulus; species Xestoiulus laeticollis. The sequence goes on from JAQGCC010003752.1 coordinate 13,899, forward strand.
CACCCGACATTGGTAACTCGACCCATAATTTCAATTCTTTTAATGTTGTCGTGGAAAGAATTTGCTCTCTGAAAAATATTGTAAAGATCAGGGTTTCGTAGATTCTTGGTGGATTTCTAAAATTCTACAATTTTAACTAATTTATAAAGTAAGTGTTTTATGTGTTTGGTCTTTCGTATATGAGCATATGTCTGTTGTTTTTGTAATGAGGGTTAGGATTATTTGTATATCTCTTTGGTCTATGCCATTCTGCAACACAGTGGATTCCAGTTTATTATTTGGGGCTAAAAAACTTGTTTTGATTAAACGTAATATTATTGTTGTATGTTTTTTTTTGACAGCATAAAACTAGGGATGCAATTAAAAAAAATTGTTTATACTAAAAAATTCACATATAAAATTCAAAAAATGTAAACACCAATTGAGATCACATTGGTATTTAGAACTTCTATTTTATCAAGCTTGATAAACAAGTGACATAATTAATTTATTTAGCATTGCAGAATTGAAAATAGTCGGTGCATGGTAATAAAATACATTTAGGAAACTACTAATTATTCTAATTATGTCTACTATACATGCATGTTCTACTGTGACCACAGCTGTGACTGAATTTTTTTAAGGGGGAACTGAACTGACTCTGAACAGCATGTTTTGCTATGAGGGAAATTTTGATACATACTTTTAAAAAAACTACTTGTTATAATACAAAAATAAAAATTG
>JAQGCC010003753.1:0-14616 GCA_034698905.1 Xestoiulus laeticollis
CTGCACTCTGATATTGCAGGAGAAAACATGTATTAAAAAGGAGGCAATGGAAAACTGAAATTTGCAAAAATATTTTTGATCAAACTTGTTATTTAAAGTAGCGTATTTTGGTTCCCCTCGTCACACGTCATCACAAATGTGTGACCCCCTAGTGCGTGACGTCATTTATGGACAGCCCCTTTATTAACCACAAGTGATTTGGTCGTGGAAAAATGTTTTAAAAGCTGGGGAAAAATGAAAATTTCGTTTCTGGGGCAACACTGTCCTATTTGCAAAACTTGTTTACACCAAATCGAAATATACTTTTGCTGCTGACAAATTCCTGTATTTGAAATTTTATTTCCTGGCGTTGCAATTGTTCTACCAAAAAATTGTTGCCAATTGTTCGGCAGTGTGACAAGTTGAATACTCTTAACGCTTTAGCTTGTATTGTTTTCTATGGAAAATAGCTGAGGCGGTCGGCCGAATGCCGCTTTTGTTCTGCTCTCTCGAACCTTGAACGAGAGTAACAGTCTTCATTTTGAATTGCAAAGCGAATTATTGAAAAGGCGTTGACTTTTTGGTTGGGAGAGTCACACCCTGTCTCCATGATTCCGATCAACAACTTTGCCACTTGGCCATTGTTTTATGGACGACCCTCGACCTATTCCTACGTCCTCTGTTAGGGCAAGAAACCCTTGAGATAATAGCGAGATGTAGCAGCGAGTCGTTCTACGATCGTAATCGACAGCACTGTCTTTTGGTACTACGCAAGTGCAGCACGATTCGAAAACTGCCCAATCGGCAACTTGTATGATTAGCAGACGCTCCAATCGTACGCGTTCACGACTCGCTTGGCAAACGTTTGGCAGCGATTGCCAAATTCAAACCAGCGTGGGTGTGGTGGCGCTGCGTGCAAATTGTACTGAAAATAGGCGGGAAATGTCGTCTACCATGAAGGTTATGTATGTGCGGGTGTGGTGGCGCTGTCATCAGACGCTTGCACTAATGGACGCGCCATTTTTTTCCGATTCACAATCGTAGTAAAAACATTGTACCATATCGGTAAAGGAAGCTACACGTTTACAGAAACTACAACAAGTAAAGAAAAAAAAAGACACGTTTTAAGCAAATAAATGGACTTACCGCAACTTTCTTAAACCGCTTGCTTGCGCTCCTGGTCAGCGTGCCAGTCTTGATGTGACTTTCGTCGAGCTCCACCATCGTTCCGTCAGAAGTCGACCGCACGGTCAGCTCGCTCAGCTCGGGCACCGGCTGCACCATCAGCGTTACCGTGTCGCCGGAGGTGCGGATCAGGTCGGCAACTTCCTCGCGGACCTTGTCCATGACGTTCGTCCCGTTGACTTCCAGTAGCCGGTCGCCGGGTAGCAGTCCGGTCGGATTGTTCCTGGAGAACTCCTTGGGCTCTGCGAACAGGCACTCCTTGCGCTTGCTGCCGACGCCGTTCTCGGTTCCACCAGTTGCAAAACACGGCACGTAGTTTGGATTCTCGAAGGAGCGCCGCAAGCAGAAGCCGAAGTCGCCTGAGGTCTGTCGGGCCAGGGTTAGGGTTCTGGCCTTGGGTTGCCGTTGCCCGGAGATGGGTGGCAGCTTCAGGTCCACGGGATACGTCTTGATGACGTGGGTGTCGCCTATCCCTTCTCCGGCTTCCATCGCTTCTACGGGGGCCACCGGAGACTTTGACGGACTCTGCGCCACGGAGGAATATTCCGAACTGCTGGATACGGGGCTCGTAACCGACTCCGCGGATACGGAGGGCAAGGGCGGTAATGGCCTACCGAAGCCGTTGGCAGTTCTCGGCGGCACGTCGTAGGCGCTGTACATCTCGTTGGCCATCGTGTTTTCGATCAGGTATTCGTCGTTCTCCAACGCCTCCGGTTGGCCGGCTTCCGAAGACCCGTAGTTGGCAGCGCCACCCTTGAGGATCCCACGTTTTGGGGGCTTCGGAGGCACCGGCGGCTTGCCCTTACCTTCGCCGTTGCCGGTGATGAGGCCATGCTTACCAGACATGTCATCGTGTCCAAAGGTGTTCTTGTTGTGGTCACTCGGGGAGTAGCCCGGGCTTACCGAGGCGTTGCTGGAGTCGTCGGCAGCTTCGGCGCTGGGGCTTGTGGCCTCCGCACCGTCTTTCTTCTTCTTCTTGCGGCCGAAGTAGCTACGGCGCACTTCTTCCAAGCGGTGGAGGTCCTCCGAAGTCAGGGGCTTGTCACACTCTGCCTTTTTCTCCTTGTGCTTCTTCTTGTCCTCCTTGGGCTTCTTTTTTCCTTCCGACTTGTCCTTCTTCATGAAGTTAAACATCTTGGATGCTGTCTTGGTGCCTAGAATGTTGGACAACAACATCTTGAGGTTAGTTCTTTTGAAAAAAAAACAGTTCTGAAAGCTGGGGCACAAGTCCTGGAGCAGATAGATTGTCCAAAGATTTCTCTAAAGTGGTCAGTCTATGGTATAACTACATATATTGTCTTGGATCATGGTTACTGATGTCAATCCAACAATGTTTTTTTCACATTGTCTTAATTGATGTAGATTCAAGATACCTAATGTCCAATAAGACATGTGGCTTTTTGATGGAACCTCTTACAAATGAACTTGGGGAAAAGCCAAGGTTCTGTCACTGGTGCAGAATATTTTAACGAACCACCGTGGATGAAGCTCAATGCCACATGCTGGTTAATGTCTTGGAAAGGATATTTACAATGATCCAGGTTTTGTCATGCTGTGCAGGATGTCACGTGACATCCAGTGGATGTCATTGCAGGCAAAGTCGATAATTTTAACCAAAACAATAATAGAATCATCAATTCTGTCTGGCACTTGGTAGTGTCCGATCATGTCATGGCTCTCTCCAGTTTGAACACATAATGTTGAGCACTGGTCAAGATCTTAGAGCACTGATGGAATACAACTAAATGCCCTGTTGTAACCAAAATAATATTGAGCAGCACTGATGTGCCAAGAACAATTGTTGAGCACTGGTCAAGTCCAAGAGTATCTTGTATTTTCTGTCCTGTTGGTCACTTTAGAAGTTAGTCTCATCAATGTCAATAATCCTCATTCTCAGCAAGAGTTCAGAACCATCAACAATATAGCTTCCTGCTGAGAATCCTACAAAAATGTGCAAGAAGGCAAGGAACCGAGTCTTGACACAACCGATATGCTGGTCACTTCACGAGTGAACTTCCCAATAAGTGATATTCGAAATTCTAGAAAGTGGCTTGTGGTACCATTCCGAGGGGGCAAAAGGTAAACTAGCCAATAGGGTCACACACGTTCAAGGAGCGCTAGCTGGCCAAGTTCACCGTGTTTTTCCTTCTCTAATAAGGATAATTTCAATGTTTTCTTTTACTCGTATCACGAATTTCCGAAACAATAAAAAAGTGGTTGCAAGTTTTTTTTTATTTTTAAACTGGTAGAGAAATTCGTGCAAGAGGGAAAATCTATCTATGGAGACATTCAAAAAATCAGAAAGTGACCGGCCATCTATCTTGACCATTAAGGAAATGAAATAATTTTATGGCGTATTTTCAGGGTTTATGTCATTAACCCAAAATTTTTACATACCAATATCCTTAAGGTTTTCCCAATTAGGAAATGAGAGAAAAGTGAAGACACTGGTCGTTTGCTCCACAAATAGATTTAGGCCTATAGCAGTATGAAAAAATTGAAAAAACTTGGATGCTCTTTTTAAGAAAATGGTAGAAATGTTGCACCAGGCTAATTTGAACGTTTAATGGTGTCACTAGCATTGACCTTCCTGTAATTCTAGCAGTGCTCTCTCTACAAGTGCTTGCTTTTTAACATTAGGCAATGTGTTGTCCTCCAGAAGTCCTCTATCCAAAATGTGTAAAAAACTTATTTTGTACGCCTGTGGTTTTACATTTTATTCCTATTTCAGGTGAAAACAATTTCGTTTTTGTTTTCAGAACCGACTCAAAAAAATGCAAATTAAACTTAAAAGAGCAATTTACTTTAGCCTTGCTAAGAAGGGAAAAACATTTTGCTATACAAACATTCTTTAATCAAGTTTCCCGTGGTGAAAAAACTTGGTAAAAACTCAAGCTTTCTCTCCTTAATGAAGCACACAGAATTGCTTATTTGCATTATACATGTAGCATGCAGTAATTTATAATCTAAAGTTCTTTGTGATAACTAATGTGAAAGCAACTATTCCAGGCTAATCTAATTTCCCATTTTCCAGGTTTGTGGTGAACCCTATCATTTCAGATACGGTATTTACTTTTGAATTCTCATAAACTTGATGTTTACTGTTTTGACATTATATTTTATGGTTATAACTGACAGGTAGGTTGTTGAATTTTCCTCATTTTGTTGCCAAACATTTTGGGATTGCCCTTATGTGTTTTTATTACAGTGCTTTTCCTATAGGGCTTCGTCCTTATGCATTATCTTATCACCCCTGCTATCCTTTTAACAAGTTTAGTTGAGATACCTTTTCTTAGTTGTTATGCATGATGGTGGGCAAGCCGGCAATTACCCTATTATGTCTATGTACTAGAAAACCTGGCTAAATTTTATAGCCGAAATATGTTCGTAAATATCAGGTCGTAAACATCCGTCGACCATGACAACGAATGCTAGCATTTCGAGGGGAATTCCGCACAAAAAAAAAATATTTTGCAATAAAACAGCTTGCTAATCAAAGATAGAGGTAGTGCAGAGGCTAAAAAAACATGGTATATATAGTACATGTTTTCGATTTGATTACACGTCACAAATGTAAATTTGTCATCGGAGACTGATAACTTGGAAATAGCATAAATGGCGTCAATGCTTATCTGTTTAAATGTGTATTTTGTGAGCCAAATAAATATATAAAATAAAAATATCCTCTGGTTTTTATTAGGTGTCATCAAATAAAACAAGAATGCTGTCCCCACAAATTTCGCTTTCATATAGTGACTGAATGCCATGTTAAACCAATGGCAGGGTGTCCAGCAAGATGGTGACCTTGTGGCGATATGGCGGCTTGAAGGTGTATGGCGTGTGCACCGTACAGTGCACGAGGCGAGTACATGTGTATATGCAAGTTAATAGAATCGCCTCTTGCTATTTCCCATATGCCACAAAGTCGCCATACCACCACATGCTCACCATCTTGGTAGGCACTCTGCGTTTAAGCCTGGTCAGCCACCTATCAATTTATGAAGTAAAATATTCATAATGAATGTATTGTATGATGTAAAATTGATCATCAAGTAAATGTTTTGAAAACAGGAAGCTTTAGAACGTTGATGGCGAAATAAAATATAGAACAAGATGGCGGAATACGCCATTTTCAAAATGGCGTCAACAATTTAAGGAAATTGTCTAAAGCATGTGCGATTTGTTGACACGTAAATGTCACTTTTTCGTCACGAACAGCTATATTCTAAGCACGTAATGCCAATACAGCTGCAGCACTCGATTCCAACAAAAAGAGGAATTTCTGTAATTAACCACTGTTTCCTAGCTTATTTATGGCAAGGATCCGAATGACGTTCAAGTACATATTTTACCTTGTTCTGGTTACATGTAATGAAAAGTTTAAATTTTCGAGAAACCTGCTTTTCTTAAATAGCTCTCGTTCTTACTTTTTTTTTGTTGGTCAGACATGATCAGACAGCATTTGGTATGCCAAAAATACGTTCAATATTTATGCCTGAAACTTGTAAAACTGCATGCCATAGGTTTCCCTTCATGTAAATTCATCTTATTTTCATGCATTTCGACCAATTTTAGGTCATTGCCATTGCTTTTCATCAACTTTACAACAGAATTCATTAAAAATAATGAAATTTAGAACTGAATGCCTTCAGTCCTATTGTAACGGCGCTTCATTAATCCATCACGTGTTCAGTGGTCATATCGTAACGGCGCTTCATTGAAATGCCTTACTTTCACAAATCTGTTGTTCTATCCTATTTAAATTTGTCGTGGTCACGCATTTCATCCTTAAAGACAGTTTAGATGTCGTCACCGGGGTTTTAATCGCCGATTTGAGTTTGGCGCAACAGATGTTAACATATACAATAAATATGGCACTTTGCCGGTTTGGCTACCTGATTTTAAAAAGCCCCGTTTCAATTTGGCTTTATTTCAACATGGATACAACCTTCCGTGGGCCGGATAATTGGTCCTGGTTGCGACTGCAAATGTTTTAATTCCGCCTAATTTATACGTTTTTAACCGACCTTAATGGGTGTGTGTAAGCACGCAGCCTTTTACATCGATTTGAGTGGGGGAACATGTGCCAAAGTTTACTTATTATAATTTCTTTTACACATTGGCATGACATTGAGATCAGCCTCTGCATAACATATTTCTACCAGTGTTTTGGCAGTGCTTATTCACTCTTTATAGCCGCCCTTTGGGAAAACCACCAGAGGGCGACCATCTTAAAAGATGGCGACACTTTTAGCACTGTAATGTTCCGAAACAGGGGAAAAGTAAGTACACCCAAGTATTAAAAAATATCGGGGTACCTACAGAAGCAAAATTGACAACTTCCCTGACTTTTCCAGTTTTTAAAACAAGTTTCTCTGAAGACTGTAAATTCAAAAATATGACAATGGGCCTATTTGCCTCAGCTGTTTTAGAACACTGGCCATTGAAAATATATGATGCAATATTTGCGTTGAATTTCTCTGACTTTTATAAAATGACTCATTTTGGGAAAAGTGCTTTTCCCTGGCTATAGTGACACAGTTTATGTAATCCAATTTCCCTGACAATTTTAGGGTTCTCTGGTATGTGGGAATTACCCTGAATAGATGGCCAATTTGGGTTAGGTTAGTCTATAGGCTAGGCTAGGTTAAGCTAGATTAGGTGTGCGTAGTTTTCCATGTGCGGAACTGTCCTAGAAGCACCTAACAGCGCCCCCTGGCATCGCACCTATTTCTACTGTGACCCAAGGCTATGACGATACTTAAGTCAAACTTAATTGGTTCCTGATTGATTTTGGTGACGGGTAGGTGCTGAACCAACCCGTTTGACTCGAAAATTCGCACGGTTCTAGGGTAATTATACTAGAACCGGCCGAACTAGCCAAATTTCCTGGTAAATCCATGACGAAGCCGACCCACATCCTTTAGCACTTTTTATTTTTAACAAATAGGCCTAAATGTCATGTCGGAAATGTCGTCTAATTTTAGTTGGTTTATAGTAATTCACTGAATTAAAATATGGTTGTCTGCCATGCAAACCTGAGATAGGGTTACAGATTTCCAGGACTGGCCAGTTTTCCAGGACTTGTTGATGGATTTCTCGGCTTCCATGCAGTATATATCGCGCAAATTTAGTTGAAATGATTGTTTTGGATTTTTTTTTAAAAAAATGTAATTATATTGTCAAGTCTAAAATGACTTACCGGGAATATGTGATGAAAAGAAGGGAATAATCCATAGGCTTTAAAGCAGGAAACAACATTTCCATGCCCATTCGGACCATTGCTGGTTACGGGGAATCCCGTGGCGCGTCGCCATTGCGAAAAACTCGAGACGTGATTCCTCCAGGAGTCATTAAAAATGCGGGAAAATAATCACGGGCTTGATTTCGTACCGATTAGAACGTATTTTCGTTAAGATTACTGTTTCGGATCTTTTGGCACCTTCCATCTATAACTCGTTCCTTGCTAATGGGAAATGCAGCGCTTGTTTCCCGTATCAGGTTTTAGCTTTACCCAGGACATTTAAAAGGACATTTAGGCATAACGCAAATTGAATGCAATTTAAAGAGATTTATTGGAAATTGCGTTTTTTCAAACCCATTTTTGAGGATTGGAAAATGGATAACATTGATTTGAGCCGTATTGGACATGTCCTAACCATGATCACGTTTTCTTGACACCCGTTTTATGACGTCATGGTGAGGTAGCAAAACCAGGACATCTATGACAGAACGGCAGGATTCAAAAGCGCCGTTATCAACTCTGGCCTCTTTGATGCTTGAAGGTGCCAAATTCAAAGTTTAAAAATGGCGTTTTTCAAAAAAGTTTAAAAATGGCGATTTGGAAAACTTCATCTTTGATCTGATTTGCATTAAGCTCTTTAAAGTTCTTGCGTATATCTTGGTACGGTAAGTTGAAATTACATGTACACAATGTATTTGATAATAAATATGTACGTAGATAACAATTTTATATATACAGTGTATGGACCAAAAAGTAATGGACTACTATTATTTGCCCTAGATTTTATAATGGGACAAACATTTTACCCTTAAGCGTAGTGGCATAATCTCCCTATAAGCGAGATAAAGCTGCACGATCTATTACGATACCTTTATACGTGTCATAAACTGTCTTTTATCGAATGGCAATGCTTTTTCTGGCACCCACGCATGCGTGCTTACGGATTATGACGCATTAATCGTAAACGTACCGTTATCGCTCGTGCAGCTTCATCTCTCTATAATCATACTGTAGCAAACCAAAATTAAATTAATAACATTTAGAATGTACTAATTTTTTTGAAATTTTCGTGAATTTCAAAGGTAACGACGACATTTAAAAAGCTATTTTGGACACTGCGTCTTAAAGGAGCGAAATGTTGACTGCATTAGCAAGATAAAGCTGCACGATCGATTATGATATACGTTTACGATTACGCACTCGTGCATGCGTGTTTGCAGTTGATGACGCGCACATAATACATGTACTCGTAAACGTATCGTAATCGTTCGTGCAGCTTTATCTCTATTATTTTATCAAACAGTACGGCGACAACGTTAATTGACACTATTAAATGCATTTGAAATTAATGGAATGAACTCCAACTAAAATTTGATAGATGAAAATGTTCCATAAGACTGACCTACCCACACAATTTCAGCTCTCTAGGACCGTAGGACGTGTAAAAAATTTAGTCAAAAAGGTTCAACCTTTTTGACTAAATTTTGACAAACAACCAAACTCCAAACATGATTTTAAAAGCAGACCTATTGGTATAACGAACGAATTTTACATCTCTTGGCGTTCGTTATACCGAGAGCCGCTGACACGTTTGAGCAATTGTGGGTGTTCGATTATTTCCCGCCATGCACGCTGTTACGGCGCTTGAGCTTCGAATCGCAACTGCCGCCAGGTGGCGCTTTCACTGTGACTATTTTCATTCCCCCGTGCACTGCTCGTTTGTCGGCATCGCATTTTCTCGGTGTTGTCCGTTGTTCGCGTTTGTCGTTTCCTCGGCTCTCCGCTCTCCAAAAGTGCTTATTTTTATTAACTGTTTGTGGCGTCTTAAACCGCAATAATGGAAGAGGAGGTTACCAGTCAGATAAATTCCTTCAAAACCTTTTTGGAAAACATGAACCACAGCCGTGCTATCGAAAACGCCAACGACGACTTTCTCCAGGGAACGACCCTTGTGGCAGAGGAAGATTTTGAGGCCGAAGTGCTCGACTGGGCTCTGCAATATCTTCTAGGATCGTAAGTGCACACAATTCCAAACATATATTTAATATTGCTCAGAAATGGCGATGGGGCGGAGAAGGAAAAAAAAACCTCACTTTTTGTTTATGCCCGGCGACCCCGAAAGCTTTGGCATCCGGCCATTCGAAACTTTATTTGGAACGTCACGTGGGGCAAGCTATTTTATTCAATGTCATTCTTGTATTTTGTTGACGATACGTAATGTGGTTTTAGTTTTTGTGTGTGACGCAATGGGAATAACTATGTAATTTTTATCAGTTATTATCCGTTGCAGTACGTACCTCCTCTCGTTTCCTTTCTTCAAATTCGGTCTTACCCCCCTCCCCCCAAGGCTTTTGTGCCTGCCTGTCACGTATATTTGTTTTGTTGCGAAATCGCATTTTTTTGTCGAATTTTCCACTAATTTGTCACTGGTTTTGACCTTGTTGCGCAGCTGGCTATACACGATAGCTTTGTCCTATTAATCGGTTCGATGTACGTGTTTTGATCTCTTCAAGGGGATCATGCTAAAGTTCTGTAACTGACATAAGATTGGGCGGTGTAATTATACAGTGGCCAGCGAATTTCAATGCATCTACAATGTAACTGATGTTGGTTTTTTTTGGAGAGATATACTCGTCGGTTTTTAAAAAAAAATATATACTGTATGTTGACGACCGGTTATTTATTGGTTCAGGTTGAGACCTTTTCAAACTCAGATTCTGCACCCAATGTTTGTAGGAAATTGTGTTGGTTTGGTTACGACAGGTTAATGATTGGCTTACTCAAGATATTTGACATTAAACAGGGTGACCACCAAGATGGCGAGCATGATGATGGTGATATGGCACGTTGCACGAGGCCAACCTATTAATTCGCATGCAGTTGCCTGCATACACTGCCTTAATACACTGTAGATTACGTCAAGCTAAGGAATGGTGCCCACCAATGTGGTGAGAATGTAGTGTTATGGCGACATTGCAGCGTTTGGCTGTTACACGAGGCAATGTGCCATATCACCACATGCTCGCCATCTTGGTGGGCACCCTGCCCAACTAATTTATGACCGGTTAGAACATTAGTTACGTCAAGATACATGTATGCCATAATAAGTTACGTCATGATATACCATCATAGGTTATGCCAAGATTTGCCATACTAGGTTACGACTGTTTATGGCATGATAGGCTACGTCAGGCCAGGATTAGATTGGTTTGGGGGAACTGTCAGTTTACAAAAGTGTCATAGAACCTTGGTTTAGTACATATAATCCTTTTGATTTAATTATAAACTCGGTTACAACGTAAATTGATAAGGTATTTAGATAACTGACTATTCGTTTCATAATGTGTGGGGAAACGTCGGTTACCGCACAACTTGATAATCCTAGATTTGGATAATCGGAGATAAACTACATGTCAATTCATTCAGCAGAAACGGGCTTGGTATGGCCTAATGAAGATTGCTACAGACATGACTATATCGGAGATTTGAAATCAACGGTGGAGAAACTGGTTCAAAATCTCAACTAGTCTTTGCTTCTCCGCCTTTTCCTCCAACAGACGAAATTTGCTAAACATAGTACGTGCCAGTGAGCTATGGATGACTAAGCATTCAGTCAGATGATTTCATCACAACATCGTCTCACTTACTCCTTGTTGTTTTTTTTAAAAGGCAGTTAAAATTTGAAAAAAATGCAAGCTGAACTAGGCCTATGCCATTTCCAAAATTGAGTGACGTCCATTCGGGAGCATCACTTTGCCTCGACTAACCCCGTCTGGGTTCCAAATTGGGTCAAAAGATGTATAGCCTAGATCTGCGTGTGGGTATTCGGTGTTTAGATATCGCAGTACATGTACGTGGAAGTGGCATGATGCTTGTGGGAGTCATGCTCTTCCGAAAAGTTGCACTAGCATGCCACTTGTCAGATGCAATCTTGAGATTGTCAGCTGAACTTGATCAAATATATGGCTGCCTAGTTGCACGTTTGCAGAAACCAAATTTCCAGAAACAACCAGGGAAAGTTTAAAAAATTCGGATTTTTTAACCAAAAATCTCTGAAGATGGAGGTGGTTCTCGTCAAAAGCTCTTGTAGCAAAATCCTCCCTCGATGATCATACCGGGAAAGCAGCTCTAGACTTCGTGCCGTACTCAAGGAGGAGTATCCCGAGGGGAATAACCCTACGTTTTGGGTTTTTTTTTTTACCATATTTTTATTTTTCGTTCCAGCAATTCAGGTTACCTGCTTGCGCTTTTGCGCCTTGTCTTTGCCCACCTTTCCGCTTTGGCGCTCATCCGTTCAACGTGAAGGTGACTCATCTTCGCTTTCGAGCCAGACAAGATGTGCTTTTTGGTTCAAGGAAACTAGAGAATGTCTGGTTTGCCAAGTTTTTAAAGTCGTCAACGTGCAACATCCAGGTAGCACGTTGATCTGGCTAATTCTCACCTCATCCCCCCTGTCGCTCCCCCCCTTACGAAACAACATCAACTAATTAGCCGGCGTTTGATGGTAGAGATAATATAAATCGAGGCCACAATGACTCGTTGGAAAATGGTTTCTAGATTGGTCCATCAACTAAGAATTCCTCATTTTTTTTTTTCTTTTCTTAATTAAGCAGGTGAGGCTCTTGGCCAAAGTGTACTTGTACAACGTCCGCACCACCTTGTTGTTGCGGCTATCTCATGCAAGTCGGTTTTTCAGGATCTCACGCAGTTTTTCCCAAATGTTTTGCATGAATAACATTGGATATGGCGTGTCGTCTTGCAGGAAACGTCCTTTGGCAGGGATGCTAATTGCTAATCACGTGGAAAAATGAGTTCCGAGATCCTCGGCTATGTGAAGCGACAGAAGTTGTTCTCAACGTGGTTTTTGTCTCAAGACTCCCGTGTTGCAAACTGACGTTTTTTTTTTTTTGGTCTAGCCAGCTCAAGTGAGGTCAGGTCCGTTCAAATATCTAGTCTTGGAGGAGAATTGTTCGGACCAATTTACGGAAGCGCAAAGCGGACATGTGCCGTTTCGTATTGAACGCGTACGTAAGTCTCCCGGCTAAACCAGAACATGTCTGCTTCCCTAACCAGGATTTTGTGCGAATTGGTGTTAGTGATCACTGTAATATTTGAGGGAAATTTTTGAAATTTCGTGTCAATGACTCGGCGAAGGTGTCGCGGCATAATTTCCCAGCAATGTGATCGGTAGCTCCCCCAGTTTGTTTCTGTACTGTTTGATCTGGACACGTGCCTCTGACATTTGCCCCACTCCAAATTCGTGTTCTGACATCGTCTCCTACTAATTTTCTGCAATTAGTTGCGAAACGTGCGTGCGCCCTCTTAAGGCGCTTCTGGGCGGAGGACGGTTCTGGCATACTGTGAATGCACTGAGGTGCCTGCTGCTGCTGCAGATGGCAGGATGTGCCCTCTGGGGGCAGTCAACTTTAACGGCAATTAGCTGAATCGCCAGACCCGTAACATTATTACTATGGATCAAGTCACACGAGCCATTTATTCGCTTCCACCTCGAATCTTGAAAGGTGATGCTTCAAGGGGCTGGATGAATGGATGGGTTGACTGGCTGGCTAGATGGAATGGTGGAAAGGTATTTGGAACGATCCTATTTGGATTCCTTGTTTTGGAACACCCTTCATTTGTATGCCGACCAATGGCTTAGAATGCCGAAAAGCAAACGCTGGATCCGCGGTCACAGATTCAATAATTGTTTAAATTCCAATGCACATGAACGGGGTACCGTCTTGATACTGTCCTCAAGCATGCTGATTTGTGTTTAAGCGTGGCTGAAATTTAGAAGCTGAATGCCCTTAACCCAGTCGTAATAGCGCTTCATCTAAATCTCGTGTTCAGTGGTCATATAGAAATGTCATTGAAATGCCATTCGAGATGCCTTCTGGTTTGCAAAAATCTGTCTGTTATCCTCTTTAAATTCGGCGTGGTCACGCATTTCATCTGGTTGGTATATTTGATTACATGTATCCATTCGTCTACGATTTAGATTTTTCTGTGGTTTTGTGACACCAAAACCTGTGGATAGCGCAAGCCATAGGGACCAATAGTTGTGCTATTTGCAGGTATTGTAGATTTGGGTGTTATCTGGGTCACATCGAGGGCGTGGTCATCCTCGGACAAGACCCTCACGTGACATTCTGGGAATTTGGGTGACGAACAAAAAACAAAAGTGACTAATGACTGTCTTGTATGTCGTGTTTCGCAAAAGCCCTGATGGGAGCTTGCAGGACATGACTGTTCGTTATTCTGGTCGGAGTGCCCTTAATTGAGGGTGGGGGAGGGGAATTTCCCCTCCCCGACGAGGAATTCCTCGAATGGCAGTCGATGGCCCATTTGCAGTTCATAGCGCCACCATGCAGAAGGGTGGATTTTGGTATTAATGGGAAATCGATAACAGACGAAGCTTGCAGGCTACACGTGATGAATTGCAAAAGGCCTCGGCGCGGTGCATTGTGGGGCTCCTGGGGGGGGGGGGAGCGGGGGTTGACGCCTTTTGGGGGGGTCAGACGGCGCCGCCGAGGATGCAATAAATGTTTACGCCATGCATACATATTGTCTCCCCCGCCATTTTGGATTCGTTGCCGCCAAATTGCAGGATTTATTATGCCGAAATTAATTGCCATTCGAGAAGGGTGCATAAATGTGTCTTTGACTCACTAATTTCCTTATGTTTTTTTTTTACTACAGTTCTATGTTGAATGGGTCTCGAGAGGCAACTGGCATCTGAAAGTGAAGTTTTGACCGATTCAATATGGCGGCGAAATGCTTTATTCCTAATTCATGGTGCCATTTTGCAAGTGTTGCTAATGAGACCGGCTTTATAATGCCAAGACTCCCCGAAAAGTGTTGACCCAAAACATGACTACCATAACAATGTTGAACATGGCACAACTAGTGTCGTCCTGCTGTACCCTGGCATCTCAACGGGCGTTTTTGAAATTCTGAACATTCCAACTGTGGCTTGTTATGCGGTGTTTTCAGAATCTGGCCCCAGGGAACCATCCATGGAGGGGATGGTACCATGCAGTGGTCTGCAGTAGGCAGGCAACCACCTGTGTCTTTCTGGATAGCAAGAAGGGTCGAGGGTTAAATGAGGGAGGTTCAATGAAGCCGAGATAGTAGAGGGATTGAGCACGCCTCCCTTAATGCCCCGTCAACTGATTTACCTTAACAAAAACGCATTGGAAAAACATACA